>WEKY01001340.1:17920-28148 GCA_013390045.1 Picathartes gymnocephalus
ATGGCGGCCTGAGGGGGAAGAGGGAGAGGGGTAGGTGCGTGGGGGGCCGAGGGGTGTGGAGGCCGCCCCTGCTCCGGGAATAGCTGCCCCGGTGGGCACAGCCCCCTTCTACTGCCGTAAAGAATCACACAGTCAGTTAGGTTGGAAAATGTTTCCGAGCTCATCGAGTTCAACCTGTGACCGGGCACGGCTCTGTGGGTCCCCGGTAATGAGGTTAAATGGAGCGGGGAAGTCGCTCTCGAAAAAGCAAAGGAACTTCAAGGAACATCACACGTACCCCCATGCAATTTGTAATTCCGAATTAAGCAGTTGTAAGAGCAGGTGAGGTCCTGCTCCAGAATGTCTAGTAAGTTAGAGAGGCAACACTGAAGAAATCAGGGAATCCCTGAATGGTTTGGGCTGGAAGGGATTTTAAAGTTCAACCAGTTGCAAACCCCTGTGATGGGCAGGGACATCTTCCACTATGCCAGGTTGCTCCAAGCCCTGTCCAACCTGACTTTGAACATTTCCAGGGATGGAGCATCCACAACTTCTCTGGGCAACCTGTGCCAGTGCCTCACCATCCTCACAGGGAAGAACTTCTTCCTAATATCTAAACTCAATCTCTCCTCTTTTTGCTTAAAACCGTTTCCTCTTGTCCCATCACAATCTGCCCATGTAAAAAGTCACTCTTCCTCTTGTTCCATAAGTGCCCTTTATGCACTGTGAGGCCATCAGCAAAAAGTATTATTTTGCCCGTACTGATGTTTTTTAAGATCTGCTTTGACCACTGTGCACAAGAGTCAGCTTTCAGCCTTGGCTACAAACTGAAAAGACCCCGCAACTTCCACCATTATCCCTCAGTATCCACGGGAAGAAACATTTCCCTGCCCATGCCAAACTGAAAAGACCCCACAATTTACAGCATTATCCCTCAGTATCCTCAGTAAGAAACTTTTCCTGCCCATTCCAAACTCTTGTGGCTGCCGTAAGCTTTTCAGATTCCCTATGGACGAGCTCAGCTCCCACTGGGACGCAGCCGGTGGGAGCACAAAGGCAAAGCTCCCGGCTTAGCTGCAGCAACTCCAGGGCCTGGAGGCTTAAATAACATATCATGGGCATCAAACGGGGATGTTTTCAGTGCCACGTCCCTGCCCTGCTCCAATCTGTGAGGGATTAGTCAAGCTCTGAAGCACTGCTGCCTCCCTGAGCAAATCCATGACTCGGTGCAGGACTCTGCCATTTACGTGGCTGTGCTTCCAGCAGCTCCCGTGACTAACACATCCCATAAATGCCACTGGGAGGGGAATACTCCCTGAGCAGGCAGGTGTTAAGTGTTTCTAAGGGGATTTGAGTGCCACCATTTGTCACCTGCAGCTTAGCTGAAGGCCTTGGTGCTGAGCAGAGGTGCTGATCTGGCAGAGGAGGAGGAGAGCGTGGTTATCTCATCCAGGAAGTCCTTCCTGGGTAAGCCCAGGGCATGGGATTGTGGCTTCTCTGGGAAACCTGACTGAGCTCAGCAGAGATCTCAATGAGAACCATAATCCAACCTTGACTCAACTTCAGGGAGTGCAGATGGCAGAACCAGGTGTCAGCTTGAATTTTACAGTGGAACAGTGTTGGCCAGCCCTACAAGGATTGGTTTACAAGGTGTAGGCACCTAATTCCCTTTTAGATGACTATATAAGAATCATTAATCTAAATCTGATGTCTAAATCACAGTAAAGGGCTTTACCAAACCCAGAGATATCAACTGGATGTGCTTCACCGAGTACAAACACCAGATCTCATCTTGAAGCTCAGTTCTTCTTGCAAGTTTTAGCACTACAAACAAAAGCAAAGCACCATATTCACTTTATTGCTGCAGGTATTCCAAGCACAAAGCTCCCATGTGTTTTATAGAAAAAGTAGAAAGAGTTTGGAGTTGTTAACTCCGACGCTATGGGCGAAGCAGCAATCCCTGCTAATAGTTTCCATCAGCCCAAGGTTTAATTGCCAGCCATTGGGCCAGCTTGCTCCAGGAACAATTACAGCACAGTGAAGTCATTTCACGGAGCATTTACCAACAGCAGGCTCAGAAAACAGAGGCTGCCCGTGTTCTCTGGCTGGTTTAAGTCCTGTGAGCAGAATGTGGCACTGAACGTTTGCCACCGAGGAATGAAGTGTTTTCCAGGCAAATGCTGCTCCAGCACAGGCTGGAGGAGGTGGGGTGAGGAGAAAATAGAAACCTTTTCCACCTCCTGGACCGATATCCCCAGGAATAACACAAACCTTCCTTTTACCCCTGGGGCTGGATTTGAATCCCATGTCTTTTTGTGCTTCAGGAGCTGCTCTCTCAGGAGCAGGCCTGGAGACCTCCGTGACTGCTGCATCCGTTTTCTCTTGGCCTAATTGCCCTGGAGTAGATCACAAAAACATCTTTTCTTCTGCAGTTCCCAAATCAGCGTGGAAATGTCATCATGGGCTGGCAAATTGGGCTGCCCAGGTCAGACCTCAGGGTCAGACCTCAGATGACATTTCAACCCAGGACAGGAGCAATTTGTACCAGGGCATAACTTCAATTTGCATCGGTTTCACACTGAAAACTTTTGGGGTTTTTAGGAGCCAAATAAGATCTTCTGTCAAGGGGCTCCCTGACTTAAATGTGTGTTTAAAACTTCATTCTTGCACTGCTCTGCACGCTGCCACAGTAACACACAAAGCAACATTTTCCCAGCAAAGGACCGAGCCCTAATGTGAGACAGGGAAAGGCCTGCATAGGGAAGGAGAATTTCCTTTCTGCGTGCATTTCAGACCCTATCTTGAGCTTCCAAGGACTCTGGCATATGGTTCAAGAGACCTAGGGAAAAAAACATCCTGAAAATAACACAGCCAAAAATTCCTAAATCAATTTATCCCTCTTTCTAATGAAAAAAAAAAATTATCAAATTGTATCCATGTCAATACTACTCCATCTTTTATCAGATCATAACACAGGCTGGCTTACGAAGAACCACCATGTCCAGATAAGCTATGGCACTGTGTGAGCAAGGAGCAGCTTTTCTTTTGATAATTACTCATGATTTAATTTGTCCTTAAAAATCACTTTTGAGATCCACGAAAACTTATTTTGTTGATTTTCTGCTGAACCGTCTCAGGCTTCAAAGCCTGAGATGAACAATTTAATTTCTTAGCAGAAAACTGAATTTAAAAGTATAGCATTATTCCTTCTCCTCAGTTACTGTTCCCTTAAGTGCCTGGAGAGTGGGATTAAGTCAGCACTGTCATTTCTGGGACCAAGGCAATCTTTTGGTTTATAAGAATTTCACAGAGGGAAACCAAAATCCACTTATCTAAAGAGCTACTGAGTGAAAAAAGTGCCATGAAACTCCCTGTTTTTTTTAAACAAGATAAATCAATGGTTTTCAACATCTTTTGATTTGTGGATCTGCACACATTTGCTAGGGAAGGGGCAGAATTTCCAAGGGTACTCTGGGCTGTCAGCAGCCAAACTTGGGGGGGCAATGGTCCCACAGGGATTTCACAGCATTGCAGGGCTGAACCTGCTCCTCTCTGCATCCTGTGCAGAGCTGGTGACCAGAGGAGCTGGGTGTTTTTGCAGGACAATTCTCATTACAGTGATGTGTTTGCTTTGAAACCGAGCCTCAAAACTTCTCAGCTTTTCAGGCCCCCACCCCCTGTTTGCATGTTTTAACTTTTACCTTAAGGTAAGTTCAGCTTTCAAAAATTAGAATCTGAACTGGAAGGAAGCTCAGCGTGCAATATAAATGTTTTCTTTAAAAAAAAAAAAATCCTACTGACCTTTTTCCAGTCTTTTTTTCTTCACTGTGAGTATTTAAGATAAATTTTCCATACAGACGAACATATTGTGTAATAATTCCTCATCTTAAAATATTTGTATAAAAAAAAATCTAAACAGGATTAAATCCTGGCTAATTAAAAGCACCATTAAAAAAAAAAAAAGCTGATAAAATAAAATAAAATAAAATAAAATAAAATTCATTACTACCAGAAATATCCTGAAGATTATAAGCTTACTGTTTTGGCTGGCAAAACAAGAGCTGAACAGTAAAACAAGTGGAAATGAGCAATTATTGATATATACTGTGTAAAGTTTAAGAAATATTGTTGCAGCTAATGCCTTTTAAAAGACACTATGTATCATTAAAAGAATACTTTTTATAACCCCAAGTTTAATATTTCATGATAGTTCTAGAATGCTTTTAATTGCATTGCCTAACGTAAAAGTTGTAATTCAAGACTTTATACAGAATAAATTAGAAAGCAAATGCTTTCATTCTAACCCTTTGTGTAAAAACTATAATCTAGCTGTCAAAACAGTTGATAAAGCTAAAGATTTGGAGAGAAATTTGCTGAAGGTTTGTTATCTTTGGCATAACTTGAGTGATTAGAACCACTGCACTAAACAAATTGAGTATTCATCAAACAAACTTATTGTTACACGCTTGAGAGAATGAACTGTGCTTGTTTAGTCTGGATGGGAGAGAAATGTGGGGGAGAGGACATGATAATCATGTTTAAATATATAAAGCACAGCTGTAAAGAGACAGGGTGATGTGTTTTCAGGGCCTGTGGAGGATAGGTGGAGAACAAAGTGAGCCTCAGGCTAGAGATGAGGAGTGAGGGCAGCAAAACGTGGAGAGAATGGACTGAAGACCAGCACAGAGTCTCCATTTGGGTATTTTTAACAATCAGCATCTGCTGGGCAAGGTCGGTAAAGCCCTGGGAGAGTGAGATGCAGGTTTTGCAGATTTTGGGTGTGTGGATCCTCACACAGGTTCCAGAGGAGATGGGGACCCACAGACCCGCCATGGGTTCAGGCTGCTCTGCACCTTCTAACCTTGCTTTCTGCATCATTTATGCTCTGAGTTCTGGCCAGCTCCTGACACCTCTCCCAGACTTGTTCCTGCAACTGTGGTGCTTCCCACACTGTTCCCACCTCTTCCCACTGCTGCCAGAGCCCCATCACCCTCCCCATGGGCACACACATCAGCTGGACCACTCTGGGTGCCAGTCAGCCATGCAGCTCCTGCCATCTCTGAAAGAGTCTGTGTGGGGAATTCTCATGTTCTCGGGGCAGGACAGAAGGACAGATGGCTGCCAAACCCAAGAGCCAGCAGTGCTTGTAAGGAGTGGAGTATTATATGATGTGAAAATCACTTTATTACCATCACGTGCCCGTTAGCCCCAAGGTGACAGCTGAGCCTGGTGTGTGTTGGCCAGTTCATGTCTCTCCTCCCAGCTGCCCAAGGAGGATGTTGTCCTCTCACCTCTCCCAGCTCTGCAACACAACACGTTGGGCTGAAATAACTCCCTTCTGCAAGTGAAATGCTGCTGACCCTCGGGGAGTGCCGAGGGACGCTGCTCCCACCCTGCTGCAGTCCCACAGAGTGCCCCAGAAGTGCTGCTGTTTGTGCCTGACTCAGTGCAGGCTGCTTTGGCTCTCCTTCAGGCCAGCTGGCTGGAGGGACACCACGTGTTCAGTGCCGAAGGAGGACGTGTGACAACGCCTTACCTGTTTGCAAAACAAGCCCTCACTTTTCCTGTATCCTTGCAGCAAGACACTCTCCGTGAAGCCTTGTCCAGAGCACAACCACCTCGTTCAGGGTCTCTGGAGAGGTCTGCAACACAAATACAAAGAAGAAACACAAGGCAGAACAACCAAGGAACCCATTTGGAGACCAGCAAGCTGCAGGCACCTCAGGACATGCACTGCTTTGCTTCCCCTCCCCATCCTGCAAAGCCTAAACCAGGCAGATGTGCAGGGTTAGCACCTCACCATCCCTCAGCTGCCCTGCAGCCGTGGGGAGAGGTGAGGGGAGCCCAGGTCAGCCAGGATATTCTCAGTACTGCTCAGAGATAGTCCAGGAAGTTGTGCAGCCCCCCAGCATCACCATGAACAAACTCTCCCCATGTCTGGAGGGGCTGTGCCCCCCCAGCTCCTGCCTCCACCTGCAGCCTTGGCCACACCGCGGATAACTCCTGCTACAATTTGGAAGTCTTTAAGATGAAACGTTGTGTCTTTCCTGCAATAAAGTTCACAAAATGTCGATGCTTTGTCTCTGCAAGGAGCACACAAAAGATGTAAAACCGCACGTGTTTATAGATGCTCTTGGTGAACTGCTCTTTACCAAGGCTGGATCTGTGAGGAGGTTTTCAGATTGCCGTGCTTGGATCTCACCAAGGCTTTAGTGGGTAACTCCTTTCCATGGCTTTGGAAAGCCCCCCCATCACTGGATTGCTGCCTTTCACAATGTTTGTGTAGAGGCTTTTTTTCCCCAGCACTTTCTGTGGGAAGAGAGCGTTTACTTCAGTTTTTGAACAACACCATGACTGCACACCAGCTGACACCCACAGGCTTACCAGGGCCACGCACTAATGAGGATTTCCAACTGCTGGTGTCACTGGCAGGGTGTGAAATGGAGCTATAAAGCCTGCAGACAAGCAGGCTGCTGGCCAGGGAGGCTTAGCAGCCCTTTGGTGAGGTATCTGACATTGTTGGAGAGAGATCTGTGCCCCACCCTGGCTGCAAACTCGGATATCGCAGACCTCAGACTTCAATACATCAAGAGGAGGATAAAGATTGAAACAGGAGCAACCAAAATTAGACCCTTGACTGCTGTAGCAGGAAGGTGAAAACAAGGATGACTGGTTTATTCTAGTGGTGGAAGGTTCTGGTTTTGGAGCTGAACTGAAGAGGAAATCTCGATTCATTTTGGGGTCAACCAAAAACGTTTTGCTTGACCAGCAACAAAATCTTCTGGTTTGCTTGGAGACTATTTTGTCTTTTAAAAAAGTCAAGCTAAAAAACCACAAGTCTTTTCCTTTTAAATTTAGGTCTGTTGAAAATGAAAATAAAAAAGAAAACTTCAAACTAAATAATGTTCAATAAAGCAAACTGCTTCAGCCTGAAAATGCTGAAATGAAACATTTCAATATTTAAGGAAGTGAAGGAAGACTTCTATTGTTTTGTCTTGTCATTGACTGACTTCAGCCCAGATTTGTGAGTTATTTTGGTTGTCTTCATTTTCACAGGGGACTTAATTTTTTATTCTTCAACTCATTTAATACTCTCATCTTGTTCAGTTCGAGGTACAAATGGTCAGGTTCAGCAAAGGTTCATAAGAACACGACTGAGCTGACAATTTGCACAAATATCAAGCAAACTTCAGGGTTTTTCTTCCCCCCTTTGCATTTTAGTTTTCCTTTGAAATTGTACCTGAATTTCAAGAAGCTGGGGGGTTCTCAAGACCCTCAAAACATGCACAGAACAGAACTGTCAAAGTCTGTGTGCTCTGACGGGTAACCTGCACACAGCAAAAATTCAGATGCCATCTTCAGTCCTGCAAAATATTAAGACAGGCATTTAAGATTTACCCGAGTGATTAAGCTTGAGCAGCTTGTAATTGTTTCCAGACCCCTCTCCTAGCAGGAGAAGAGGCTCTGCAATCCCTGTCCACGTGCTCAGTGTAGCAATGTGCTCACAAACACAGAAACTGAGGAGGAGCTGGGGAGGACAAACAGATATCCTGAGTTTTGAGAACAAGCCAGCACGAACTTTGAGTCCAGTATGGACTTTCCAGTTCAGAAAAGCAGGATTATTTAGCTCCTGTCTGGAGCAACACCTGTGCACCAGCAACTAGAAACCCCTCCTAAGTACACGTGGTCACATTGACTCTGCAATTTTTCATCTGGCTTGGGAGCGTTAAATGAAAATCAACTGGTGAAATCGGCCTCGTTTGGGGACTCTGACTTTACAGAGAAGACCTTTGTCCTCCAGGTTTTATATGAAGCCCCAAAGATTGCAGACTTTCTGTGTAAGCCACGAAACAATCCAGCAAGCATCTGCCTCACATCCCGAACTGTTCCCTCCATGCAAATCTGCTGATGGATTTTTCCCACAGACTGTTTGGTCGTGAAAAGACATCTTCCCCAACTCACTCAGGGCTTCAGAAAACCTCAGAGAAAACCTCAGCGGCCTCAGCCCAAGTCTGAAAGCAAGTTCAAGGGTTTGCCCTTGCCTTTGAACACAGCAGGGCTCTACTCCAACAGGTTAGATCTCAGGGGCCACCTTGCTCCCAGGATTTAAACCAGACCACATGTGAAATGGCAACTACCCCTTGATTTCATATTTTATTTTTAAATAGGATAATTTAGGGGCTGTGGTTCTTCTTCTTATTATTCTTACTGCTATTTTAATGGCACATTCAGTATGCTGCCTTCCCTCCTTAATGAAGGGAACCAGAGACCAGAGCTCACTTTCTCCTGCTTTCTAGAAATAGTACCTACAAATCCTCTTGTAGAAAAATAACTACAATCTTTTCCCCCTTCTCACTCCCCCCTGAGAAGGGGCTTTCACCAGCCCAGACCATTTTTCTTCCACCACCTCTTTATCTTAACCTTTTCTCAAAGGTTACATTTATTTTCTGAGGTCCACAGCCAGGACAAGGATACAGAGGGTGCAGCTGACACTGCCTTTTGAGGATCACTGTCAGCACTGCAAGAGGCTCAAGCCTGGGGGGAAGGATGTGTCTGGAAATGGCCCCTGCCCTCACTCAACCCAGTTTACCCAGTCAGGCCCCTCCACAGCAGCTGCCATCAGAGCACGTCCCTGTAGCCAGAGCTGAGTCCTGCTCCTGGACTGTGCAAACTCCTTTTCTCCCCCTTCCCCAGCCTGCACATCTGGTGGTTCCTCTGAACCTCTCTGCAATCATTGCTTTATCTCTGTTCAACTCCGGGCTGGAATGGAGCTGTTCTCCCTCCCCTGGGACCTTGAATGAGTCCTCCTCTCTTAACCAAATACACTGTGCAATGGATCCTTCCATCCCTTCTCATGCAAAACCCTTCAAGAAGGGTCTTTTTCCAGGATGGAAATCTTGGCACACTCCTCAAGTAGATGATCTCAGATAAGCCAGGTTCACCACCCTCCATGGAAACTCTGCAAGGTCTGCTTTTCATCCAGATGAGATTTTATTTTTTTTTAATTTAAATCTGAGCAAAAATGCTTCAATCTTTACAGTGTGAGAGAGAAGTGAAAAAACACATCACTGCCATTATAATGGAGGGGTAAAAAAGTAGTTCAAGCTGTCTTTGAGGAGCCCTGGTGCTGAAACAAATGGGCTTCTCTTGTTTAAGTTAGATGAGAGAGGTTCTTCTGCCAGAAATGGCCTTTGCTTGCTTCAGTGAGGGGCAGCATTTGCTGCCTCCTGCCCAAGCCCATCTCTCCACGGGTGGGGTGGTTGGCACCAAACTTGGCACTAACCCCGTGGAGTTCAGTGGTGGAGCCAGGGAGCTGGGGGGACATGGCTCTGCCATTTGGGATGGGAGGAGAAACATCTGCAGCGAGGGCCAGAGCTGAGCCTGCACAGGAGCAGAGAGGGCTGGCGGCTGCTGCCACTTTTAACCACATTTACACATCAGGGTGCAACAGGGAGCTCTGCCATCAAAGCACATCCGTGCACAGCCTCAGGATTCTGTTTTTAAGTAGTTCTTTATCTTGTGGACAGAGGAAAGTTTTGATTTGTGTGCTCAGCCATCTGCTCATAGCCAAAGCCAGGTCGATTGTGGTTTGTAGAGCTGAGTCCTGGCCGTGCTGTCCCTCAGCTCCTGGTCCTCCAGGTCATCTCTGTGGTGCTGTCAGTGCTCCTGGGAAGTGCAGTGGCCCCGTCTGCACCACGACCCAGGGTTCCCAGCTGAATGGCAGCAGCAGGAATTGCCTGCAGGGAAGATGTTGAGAAAGAGATGAGGAAAAACTGCATCTCACCCCAGCCAAAAACCCAACTCACTTCCACACACCCACCAAGCACTGGGATCGTGGTAAAGCCACGCTTGAAGGGGCCACTCAGCCCCCAGGGCATCTTTAATTACGCTTTTCTAGGTCGTCACAGGCCAGCCCGGACAGCGCTGGGAGAAAACAGATTCCCAGCAAATCCCCTCAAAGCATCGCCTGCGTTCCCCGCTGCCGGCTGGGCTGCGGGTCACTGCCTCCAAAAAAACCACATCGCCCAGGGGAAAACAGCCCCGGCCTTGGAAAGACAGCGGGGAAAACACGGGCCAGGGGCTCAGGGTTAGCCCAGCCCCGCCGAGGCGCCGGGGATACCTGCGGCACGAATTTGCCAGACGCTCCCGGAGCCCGGCCCGGCCGCCCCTCGCCGGCTGTCGCGGCATGCAAGCCATTAGCGTTTAAAAACTACTTACAGGAATGGAAGGGTTGCGGGGGGGGGGGGAA
>WEKY01001340.1:28234-121103 GCA_013390045.1 Picathartes gymnocephalus
GGGGGGGAAATAAAAAAGAAACGGTATTTGCGGAGGCCCGTTCCTCAGCACACTTTCATGTGTGCCAAAGTTTGTTGGCATGGCTCGGAGTTTGATAGGGAACATCTGGGCTGCTGTTGCTGCCTGTGTGTTGGCTGAGGGCAGCGAACAAAAGGGGTTTGTGCAGGAATGCGCGGGGAGGGACAGCTGCGAGAGGCGAAACGCAGCAATACTCCCCGAAGAAGAAAGCCTAATGCACATCCCATGTTCCTGCTTTTTAAAGGGGGATAAAAGCCTTCCCCCCACCCCCACTTCTTCTCTTGCCTCCCGGTACTGAGGGCGAGCAGGGCTCAGACAGATCCGTGCCCCGCTACCTCTGCACATTCGATTATTGGAGCAGTCTGGAAAAACACTTGGGGTGGAGGGAGCAGGTGAGTGGGAGAGCAGGGGAGGCTGAGCCCAACCACGAGGTGCAGCACCAGCATAGACTCAAGACACAACCAGCCCCAGGCCACAGGGGAAGGCCCCAGTGACAAACCCTCTCAGAGTGCCCCAAGTGACATGGACCCACCCAGAACAGCCCTGATTCAAGAGTCTTCCACTCCTGTTGGAAATGTGGGGTCAGAAGCTGAAAATTAGCACCAGGCCACTGCCAGCAGCTGAAAAACCAGAGATTGCTTCCTACAGACACAGGGTCCCGTTCTGTCTGACACCACAGGATGGCATGGAGGGATGGAGGAGGAGAGGATTCACACTGGAAGAAAGCTGCTCTGTTGGGAATTAGCTGACAGCCACAGGTCAGGTGCAGCCCTTGGCTCTAAAGGTCACAGCATCCATGCTCCTTCCCCAAGGAGGCACTGCTGCCTGTGCACGGACTCCAGAAACTGCTGACCGAATCATCCTGACACAGGACATTCTTCCTCTTGGAGCTCCTTTCCACCATCCCACACCTGCAGTGTTGTTCATCCAAAGCTGTTTGCAGCTCTCACAAATCTTTTGAAAATTTTACTCTATGGAGTATACCTCTCCCTCATCAGGAGCAGCTTTGGTGCAATTTCCTACCTTCTGACCCCTCTCCCCTCATGCCATTTTTGTCCAACTCAATACCATGAGCAACGGTTTTAAATGTTTAGGGGATTTTTTCTCCAATCAATGGAGAATTTTCTCTTTTGTTGCCGGTATGTACATTTGGCCTGAGTCCTCCCTAGCAGACCACATCTCTCCCTGGCTCCAGTCTTTAGCAAGGACACACACTGGGTCTGCTACCTAGACCAACATTTCCATTGCCTGTGCCTTGGGGTCTCCTTGGAGTTGCTCCAGAGAGAGTACTTGGGTAGCACTTGGGCCACACATCCCTCTCGCTACCTCCCACCTTGGCTGGAAAACCCTCTGAGAAAGCCCCAGGGAGCAAAACCTAAAGGCAAAGGGTCCAGGTCAGCAAAGACCCTTGGGTCTGAGAGTCAAGGCAGCTTTTTCCAGCTCTAATCTCCTCCCCAGGTCGGAGCTGAGTGCCTACACAGCATCATTTCGAGCTGACTTCACAGCAGCCACGCAACGGCGCTGGCACTGCCTCAGGCAGCGCGATCGGCCTGGGGGTGCTGGCTCCAGGGCTGGGCATGTTTGCAGATAAGCTTCCCTCGGCGATATTTGGATTTCGATTACATCAGTGTCAAGACAGCTTTTGGCCAGAGCCAAGCGAGCTCCCAGCACGCCAAAGAAAGCAGCCAGGGGCTGTGCACGGCACAGGGGGAGGCAGCGATCCCCCCGCAGCCCCAGGCAGGGGCACGCTGCAGGGGGAAGGCAGCACAGCCCGCAGAGCCACCCCTGTGTCACACACACACACATCCCGAGCAGTCCCCTCTTCTCCGGGCAAGGAGAGGAGCTGCGGGAATCCCAGCCAGCCTTTGGAAACTCCCCGCAGCCATCACCAGGGCCAGTCAGGGGCCTGTTACAGAGAGGAGGAAAAGAATGAAGCTGCTGTGTTTGGTGCTAGATGTCCCCTCGAGCCACCTCTGAAGACCAGGAGGGTTTGGGGCAGCCAATCTCCTCCTGCTTTATCATTCATTCACATTGCCAAAGCACATTTGTCTCTTCTCAGGGACAGGGCTGTGCCTCCATTCATCCTCTCCATCCTCTTGCAGGACACCTTTTCTCTTGGGTCTGCCTGAAAAACTGCATGTCAGTGCATCAAGGCATTGCTTTCCAGCCCTTCTCCCACCTGAGCTCACTCCCGGGTATCCTTCCTTGAATGGCCACTAAGAACCACCGGTCCCAAAAAAAGCAAATTTCAAAAGCAGAGTAACAATTTAAGAGCCAAAATCCCACTTTCCATGTGGTTGAAGGCCCCATCAGGAGGCAGATTTTAATCATCCTCAATGCTTTTGAAGGCTGCAGTAGAAGCTCATCTGTATCTTCAGTGTCCCAAGGGACTCCTGTGCCTCCTGCTGAGGGACCACGATGGTGGTAGCTGGAAAGGAAGACAAAATCCTGGAACCACAGTTAAAATCAAAAATACTATGAATCTCACAGTGGTTCTCAGATGTGGCTCCATCCCATTTGCCTCATCCCTGCATGTGTCCACCACTCAATAATCCAGCTGGGAAACTCCCTGTGCAATGGGCCTGGGAAGGGCAATGGTGGAAAAATGCCCATTTTAATTTTTGCATGCGAGGATGGTTTGGCCAGTTGTTTCAACTGGGAAAAACTCAAACCCTTGTCCAAATTGTCCAAATGTTTGGCTTTTGCACTTCCTTCAGTGACACATCCCAGGGCTTTAGTTGAAAAGGTCTTCTCTCTTCAGAATTAAGCTGCTTACAGGAAAAAAAAAAAAAATCCTATCAAATCAGGAAGCTCGAAATTATCAAAGAAAAATATTTTCATTGACCTTAAAACATCTTACCCTTTGGTCTTCTAGTTCACAAAATTTTTCAGAACTGACTCCTCATCCCCACAAGAGATGAGAAATACTGTCAGTACCTCAAAAATGTTGCCAGAAGGGAAGAGTTATTAATTACCAACCTCTATTTTTAACCTGCAACCAAGAGTCACTTCTCATGGGTGACAACTGGATTCCCTCAGGGCTCTACTATTGGCTTCAACAAGGCTTTTAAGTCAGAGATAGGATTTTTTAAAATTTTTTTTTGGGATGGGAAATGCCCCAGGCACTCTGCAAAACCCAGCCTATCCATTTCCAAAGCAAGCATCAGGTATCACAGGCTTTTGCTATCCATCTCTTTAGAAAAATGATGTAATTACCTTTCCCCCCCTCACCCATATTCCAGTTGAAAAAAACCTCATATTTTCTCCCCCATAACTTGAAAAGGACTGCATGGATTTTTTTTTCCTGAGTTTCAAAAAAAACAACAAAAAAATTCCCACCTGGTTAAGACCAGGCATGCAAAAATTTCAATGTGAAAAGTGAATGTTTTCAGAAGTTTTGAGCTTATGAAAAGGAGGACTATAATGGAAACTGTTTTACTGCCATAATTATAACACCATGAACAGAGCCTGCTGCAACATATAACACTATCAAGCTCCTGTCAGCATTTAATAGAAGTCTTAATTAACTGCTGGGGAGGAACATGGCAAAAACTTATTTTCAGGAACACTTTTGGGAGCTGTGTAATTCTGGGCTTTTTTTATTTTTTGAATCCATCTCAACTGGAGCTGTAGCAGAGTATGGAGGACAGACTAAATACAAGACACAATTGTGTATCTTGTTACTTCACCATAAGATTTTCTTTTCTCTTAACCATATAATCCAGAAACAACAATGTTTGTGTTGGGTTAGAGCCAGACACTTCACAGCTCAATTTTAACCTTCCCCAGGTTTGGGGTTATTCAGAGCCAGAGGGTTGATTCAGCTTTTTGGGGAGAGGGGCAAATGTCCGACCTGTGGGGCTGCCCTGCCTCTGCCATTTGCTTTCCTCCCCACCTTCCACCATCCCAAAGATGCTCACACTCAGAATTTGAGAAAAGATCCTGTGTTTCTCTGCATGGCAATGGCTGAGCTCCTGGGCCAGAGACCCAGCTAGAGAGGAGAGGTGTGGGGAGGGCCAAGCACAACATTTGGAGGATTCTTCGTAATTAATTTCCTGCCAATGGTTTCACGGGAGAGAGAACCAGCTCAAAACCAGCCTGACCATTGTGTGGTTTCTCTCCCTTGCAAATGTGGGGGAGTACTGCAGAGGAAGGCTCCTCCTGCTGCAGCCTGATCTCCACATGCATCTCCAGGAACCTCTTTATCCCCCCCCCCACACCTTAGGGTCTGGCCCCTGCACCCTTTCTGGAGTCACCAGGCTGGGCTGAAGAGGGGAGTCGGGTAGTGATGCCTTAGAATTCAACTTTTATATTTTTTATATATTTCTAATCCTGTAATTCTTTAGTGTATAACTGTAAACTCCATATACAGTGTGAGCTACTGTCTTCACATTTTGGTCAGACAAAACAATTCCTCTCCAGGCCTAGGAATCAAGGACACCTCACTGTCTCAGGCCCCGAGAGATGTAAACAAAAGTGAGTTTGGGGTGGAGCAAACTGGGGGTAAATTACTTCATTACCTGAAGCTGTAATTAGAAGATTAATCCCTAATATGCAAATGAACCGAACTTATGAAAGTGGGAAGACTGGTGACCTATGATCCATTTTGGGCGTAGCCCCTGGGTGGGCTCCATCTGCCCAAAATGTACCTGTAGGCCCTTCAATAAATAGAACCGCTCTTTATTCCCTTAATTTTGTCTGACCTCTGTTTGTAGGTAGTCCCAACAAGGCATCAGCAGCAAGGGAAGGCAAGCCCAGCCCTGGGATGGGCAAGGCGCACCAGCAGCAGGTTTTGGGGTGCCTGGGGCGCAGAGAGGAGGCAGCACAGCGAGAGGAAGCTCTTCAAACCTGCTGCTGAACCAGACAAGGAGCACAGAGGAGACACCGGCCAGGGCTAAACCTGGCTCTCCCCAGTGCCACAGCTGATTCCCCAGACAGTGTCTCACAAGCATGCTGGCAAGCAAAGAATTTCTCGGCAAACGCCAGGACAAACTCTCCTTCGGCCTCCCCTGGCAGCCCAAGCTTACCTTCCTTCCCTTTGTGGCCCGTGCATCCCCGGGCCGGCCCCTGCTGCGGCCGAGCAGCGCTGCGAGCTGGCAGGCCACATCCATTTCCCTGATAGCACCGACAGCTGCTCTCTGTCCCCTCGGAGATTAGTTTGTTTTCCTAACACAATTACTGCCACGTGGCCCCGCTCTCTGCCGGGATCAAGGCTGGATGGAGATAAAGCAGCGATAGGATCACAGGCCCTCCCAGACCCTGCACGGCCGCGCTTTGCTCTCGTGGCACGCCAACACCCTGCCTGCGAGGTACCTGCTGCCAGCACTGCCAGCCCAGGGCAGCTTTCTGGCCCGAAAGCCCGCGGGTCTGGCTGCCAGCTCTCCGTGCAGCACCGAGGAGCTGCCGTGTGATGGAGCCGTGCTGTCTTGTGTGGGTGCAGCCACGCGATGCCATAGGAAGCTGCTCATCGCTTGTAGCACCCTGCTTTGGGCCAGCACCCAGGCCAGCTGGGCTCTGCCCAGACTCTGCTCCTGCTGCCTGCCTTAGCCAAGCTCAGCTCTGCCTGCCCATCCCAGCGGTGAGTGAGGCAGCTTTATCCCAGTGCATCCCTGTGCAGAGCAGGAGCATCCCAGCAGGGCTCACACGGGTACCTGCTCGGCTCCAGAAGCAGCCATGGAGCCACCGCAGGGGCAGGTCTGGCACAACTGCTCTCCATCCCCCCCAGCAAAGGCTCTCTGTGTCTCCCAGAGCCTCCTGTGGGAATCGTGGTGCAGGGAACAGCTCCTGGAAGGCTCTGCTGATGTGGTGCACGCCGGGAGAGGACACTCAGGGAGCCTTCAGAGAGACGAGCAGCCTTGCCAGATGTCTCCCATAAAGCTGCAAGTACTTTATTTTAATAATAAGCCTTAATGTATTCATTAAAGGCTCCCAGTGACCTGGGATGAATTTCCCCGCTATTGTAAAGGGCTGTGGGAATCTGGAAACCGCTGCATTACAGTTAATAACTTTAATTTTACAAGGCCCAAAATAGACAACTGAAAAAATACACAGACTCACTGTTTCCAATTAAGAAGGGATTTCTTCTAATTCCTCTGCCACCGGCGCTCTTGTTTAGCAAACAACATCTACAGCTATTCAACCATGGACAGGGGGAAAAGCAGACTGAGGGAGTCACTTTTTGCATCTCCATTACAAGAGCTGAGGAAGGAGCCAGGACCTTTCCTCCTCAGTGGGTTATCAGAACATGGAAGAGCCACAGCCTGGTCAGCAGCAACAAACCCACCCCGGAGCAGCCAGAGAAAAAACTTTCACGCCTGCTTCTTAAGCCTCAAGTGGCTTTGATCCAGGGGAGATGATTTCCAATTCATCTTCTCCCCATTCTCTCCTAGCTAAGATAGTTTAAGGGGCTTGGTGGGAGTCCTGGGGTGTTGGAAAACCACACCAGGTGCTGGGTGAGCATCCTGCTCAGATTTGGGGCTGCTGGATTTCTGAATTTAAGGTCAGGAAGGAATATTTACCCCCCCCAAATCAGCTTGGCAGAGGTTGCCATGGATTTATTTTGCCTATCTCTTTCTTTCTCTGTCAAATCAAGGGCAGATTGTTTCCCAAGGGGAAAAAAAATTAAAAAATAAAAACCTCAAACCAAAACCAAAACAATCCAGCCTGATTTTTTTTTTTTTTAAATTTCTGGGAAACCAATGTTTAACAATCCAAATCTTTTAATTTCCAGTTTGGTTCTTTTGGGTTTTTCAGTTAAAACTGGAGCTTTTTTTTGAAAAAAGGTCTGACATTTTATGTAGAAACATTGATTTTGTGGCAAGTCAAGCCTTCTTGGGTGGAAAAAGGAGTTTCAAGGGCCAGCAACCAACACCTTCTTCCTCATGCACCACCAGATCCTCCTTCCACTTGAGGGACACACACATTCTCTCCTTACCATCAATCCATGCTAATAATCACCTCTCCTCTTTAAGAACAGCTCCATGTTTCCAAGCAGATCCCAAAATCTTCCTCTGCAGACTTAGCCCGACAAAGGGAAACACATTGCTTAAAAACCCTCAGGTGATCTCAGCTCATGCAGATCCCAAAACTCTCTCCAGGTCACCCAAAAAACACAGCAGGTCCCACCCAGAACAGCAGTTTTGGGGTGTCCTGCAAGAAGCAGGCTGTTGGATTTGATGATCCTTATGGGAGCCTTCCAACATGGGATATTCTGTGATTCCCTGCACCAATCCACCCTCGAGACCCTCATTTCACCACTGTCCTCTTGACCAAGAGCTGCCTGCGAGCAGCACCGACTTCACCCTGGAGCAGATTGAGTTTTTCAGCCAAATTAATAAAAAAAGCAAAATGCTTTTCATATGCCTGGACTCTATTCCCCCATAAATAAGGCAGAGATGGAAACTGGGGGGAGGGGGTTGTCAGAGCAGTAGGTCATCCATCAGAGCCACACTGAGAATGCTGCTCCAGCCCTCTCCAGGAAAGCATCTCTATTTAGGAAAACTGGCAGACACATCCCTGCTTTCTTCTGAAACCCCTGAGAGCCAGGCAGTTTGAGGATATCTAAATGCCTAAAGGGACAGATAAGACCTAGATACCAGCTGGCAAACCCAGAGCCTCAGGAGGTATTTAGGCAAACAGCGTTTTTAATGGAAATTAAGAGCTTACTTTTGTGGGCGGAGTCTTGAAGTGCACACGTGCCTTAAAAAAAAAACAAACAACAAAATCTTGGGCTTTCCTGAAGAGATTCAGACACACATGTTGGGTATCAGTGTTTATAAACCTTCATGTTATCCCAGAAAGCCCAACCTCCAGCCTGGTTGTGGTGTCTCCGCTCCAGACATCCCCAAAACCCCTAAAAACGTGGAAAAGCCAAACTGCTGTGCCTCACCTGTAACACCAACAAACCCACAGGCAGCACAGACCTTCCCCAGCTCCCTGAGCACATATTTCCTCCTCCTGCCTGCAGCTCTAAGTGCTGCCTTTCTCACATCAATACCCTGACTACAGCTGCTTGAAAAATTTTCACCTAAACAGTTTGAAGCAGGTCATTTTTCAGTCAAAGGCAGATTTTTTTTTTTTAAAGCACGAAAAATATTTTTGTGGAAATTTGCCTGACTTGTCTGAAATGTCAAAAAAACTAGAAAAAAAATTGAGTTTTGGTCTCAAGCTGTAAAAATCTAAGTTTTAAACAAAAAATGCAATTTAAGTGTCTTTTTAGTGAAAATTAACCTTCCAGAGAGAATAAATTCTCTTGCTTTTATTAAAAATCTTCCTGGCGTGATGGGTACCCTCAGATTTTCAGAAATCCCTACCTCCAGGGATTATTAAGGAAATCACTCGTTGTGCAAAAGGGAAGGAACAGGTTAGAGCCTGGCAAAGGAGCAGAGCAGGGATAAATGCTTTGTTTCCAGCCTGATGTTGGGTTCATTTCCATGCTGGCATCCCACAGCTCTGCTCCAGGATTCTGTGTATTTATCAGTGACCTGCAAGTCAAGGTGGTGATGCTTGCAGAGGACACAGCCCCATGGGGGCTCAGGGTCCTGTCACCCCAGTATTGTCCTGTCTGATGGCACTGGGTGCTGCCAGGGGACACAGCTCCAGCCCTGTCACTGGCTGCCAGGAGTGGCTTTTGCCTCACCCAGTGGAGATGCCCAAGCTGGCCCTGGCCCCATGGGGGTGTCTGGCTGTGGCTCCATCACATCCCTCTCCTCCAGAGGGGCACTGGGATACCACCCTGCCATGCCAAGCCCATCTGGGGGGTTCAGGCCTCTCACCCAGCGTGGGAGCAGGGGATCCACACGCCATGGAGGCTCCAGGCAGAGCTGCCAGCACCCATCTGGGTTACAAGTGAACATGAACTCTCCCTCCCCATCTGGAGCCCATGTACAGCAAGTGGCAAGATTTATATTGTGCTGAAGCATTCCACAGTTTTGAGCACAGAAATGATTGAACTCCAGATGTTAACAAGATGCAGGACCCTCTTTTTTATTATTAAAAACGTGATTTCTTGTTTTGCTCATGACAAAACCCATCAGATTAACTTATTAGGAGCGGAACTGCCATCAGGCCGGGGGAAGCAAAACCAGCCCTGGCTGCCTGAGAGCTCCCTGGAGCACATAGGAAGAGCAGAGCTCCTTTGGGGCAGAGCTGTGTCCAGCCACTTCTCTGCACTGGACCACAGGTGACCTTGCTCCAAACCCACTGGCACTGCAGGGACATTGCTGGCCCTGTGCCTCAGTTTCCCCGTTCCTCAGGCAGAATGTTGGTCAGAGCTGGAAGGGCAGGCCCTGAGCAAACACACACCCTGCAGCCTCATCCAAATCAAATCTCCTTGCTGAAGTCACAGAGCCTTTGCTAACAAGCTCCATAACCCAGGCCAGGAACGGAACCCTGCTCACACTCCTCAGGCTCCCCTGTCCAGCCTCGGGAAGGACAAGGGGGACCCAGGATGTGGGGCTGCCGTGCTCATGCTGGCACAACTTAGCAAGCAGCACTCACACCCTGATTCCCCTCAGGCACCTCACAGCACCGCAAACTTCACTTCTATCAGAAAGGAAACAAATTTCCAAATACCTCTGCAAGTCCTAAATACTCTTCCTGGTGAAGTTCTGCCGGGACCATCCACCAGCAGTGCCAACATCTGTCTCCCAGAGCACAGGCTGGGGCCTGGCTGGAGCTGTCACATCTTTGCTGCTTTATCACAGGAACTTTATCACAAGCTCATAGCACACACGTCTTTGCACCATGAGATCAAACAGGTACGGGCTGGCAGCACAGCCTGCTGTCACAGCACGGCCCCCAGCAGCTCGGGCTGCTCCCTGCTGTGAAAACAAAACATGTTGAGGCTGCACGATGGAGAAAACCCACATGTGCTCACCCTGGCGTTGTACAGCCAGAGCAGCTCAGGAAGCTCAGCAGCACAAAGGCAGCCTGACCTGCAAATCCCTTGGAGGCACAGCATCCTTTGGGGGCTGCACATTTCCACTTATCCATGGCAGCTCTGAGGACAGATTATCTGTCTGCTCAGGGCCAGGAAAATATTTCTGGGGAGTCCCAATGTCCTGCTTGGCCAGGCTGAGCTGGGGACAAGCCAGCTTGTCTGCACCCAGCACAACCATCCTCCTTGTCCCAGCACAAGCATCCTTCTCCTGCTCCTGCACCCACCTCAACCATCCTCCTCCCGCTCCTGCTGCACACCCAGCACGACCATCCTCCCCACTCAGCAGGACCTGCCAAATGCACTGCCCTGTCCCTCTCCCACACATTTCCCTCCTGACTCCCTGCAGGGGACACAGCCCCTCTTCTGTCCATGCCCAGGACAGCAGGCACCAAGCACACACCTGCAAGCAGGAGGATAGGACAGGCTTCCCAGGACACCTGTTTTGAGGTCAGGAGCACCCAGGTGTGCTGCAGCCCTCCACCAGCAGCTCAGGAGCAAACCCACCAGCCCAGCACCAAGAGCCACCTTCCTGCACAGTCAGGGCATGAGAAAAGCTTCTGCAGATCACAGCAGTGTTTATTCACCCAAAGGGGCCTCTTAAACAGAGCTGAGAAATCTGTCACTCTGCCTGACCTTGTTTTATTCCTTCCTGCATGCTTTGAAGGGAGCTTCTTCCAACCTAAACCTCTCCCTGCTACCTGTGCAGCCTGCCTTCCTCAGCATTCCCTTCCCCTCTTCCTTACAGCCTCCTCTTCAATGCCACATCCCCAGGCAGAGCCCTGGGAGTGCCACACTCCCGCTTGAACTTCCCTTAAATTGACTGAATATGGAATTCTTCATTCTTGAGAACGAGAGAATCAGGTGGAAGGAAAAACTGTACTCTTCCACTTTTTGCAGTAAAATCCCATAAACCTTTAATCCTCCTCCATACCCCAAAATCATTCATCATCTGGGAGAAAAAAGCCTGAGTGCAAATGTAGTCAGGCAGTGCTGTGAGTGAGCACAGGACATCAGCACCACTCTCGGGCAGTAACAGCTCTGGAAAACCCCATATTCAGCATCTCACCTGAGCACAGCTGCTGGGATTTGTCTGCAGTGGACAGGTCCTGCCAGACCCTCATCCCCTCCCTGCCAAGGCTGAGTGGTCCAGCAGCATCAGAGACACCCCAGCTCCCAGCTCTGCCGACACAAATAATTTCCCCCCCTGTTCTTGGCACGGTGTGTTCTGCTCAAACACACTTCAAAGAGGCAGCTCTGCAGCAAGAATGTTTCAAAAAATATTCTATTTCCATCTGTTATTCCAACAGCTTATGCTGTGGGACTCCCCTCATGGGCTATTTGCTTTTCTTTGCTCATATTAGATGTAAAAAAATATTAAACCAGCAAGCCCAGGGGGCTGGCAGGCAATGCCTAACAGGTCCTGTCCACTGCAGTTCTGCACCTCAGTGCTTCTCCAGAGAGGAAGATGCAGGCAGGAAAGCAGCTTTTCCTTAAAGGCAGTGAAATCCCCTTGGATCCACCAGCTTTATTTTTGCCTTGAGAGCAAACAGCACCTGCCTGTGCTCATGGGGATGGCCCAGACTGAGCTTTGCAGAAGGCAGAGCAGCCCAGGGTCCCTTCCCAGCCCCAGCAGCAGCCAGGGATGGAAACCAGAAGCAGAAGGTGGCACAGGCTCCTGGGCATTGGGAGCTGAGCTCCCACAGCAGCCTGTCCTCCCTGGGAACGTTTTGCTCTGGCTGTGGCTCACAAGTGGAAGTTCCCATCTCTCTGAAGGGGCTGGGAACCCTTTGCTGTCTTAGCAGTGTGAAACCTTGGGCTGCAGCATGGGAAATGAGGAGGGGACTCAGCTCTTGTGTGGTGCTGCTGCTGAAGCTCTGTTTGGAAAATCTTTGTCCCTTAGTGACTCTCTGAGGGGGGAAGGTGGATTTTGAGGAAGTCTCCTGAACACTGTGCTGAAGTTGCCCATCAGGGACCTGTGATGGGACAGCCATTGCAGGCACCTCAGCCATGGCTGTGGCAGCTGTGTGGGGCTGCTCTGCTGGGAAGCCCCAGAAAGCTGCTTTTTCCCGTGGTTTTTCTGCTTGTGGCATAGAGCAGGTGACTGAGAGCAGCACCATCCAACAGGGCACCTTGCCCACAAGTGATGTGGAGGGTAAGGCTTTGCTGGTCTCATGCAAACCTTCCCCATGGGTCTGGCTTCTTCAGGTGGCCAGAACAACTGGCTCACTCTGCTCAGCACCTCCTGCTCCTCACAGGTCTGAACAACCTCTGCCTTACTGCTGGGTGAGGCAAATCGGGTGGGAAAGGGAAAAACAGGCAGAGAGCTGTGTGCAGGACTCACTTTGCTGGGAAAGCAGATCAGCAGCACAACAAAGCTCTGAGTTTACAGCACCAGCAGCCACAAAAGCTGTGGTTTTAATGCACCTTGGGGATACCTGAGGGGTACCAGGAGCTCGATGCTCCTTCCCTGGGCTGCAGTAAGGACATTTTAAGGATGCTGCTGTGCTGGACCTTTCCCCCTTTGTGGTTCATTTGGTCTGAGAGGGTTTCCCAAGCCATGTGAAGCACCAAGGGCTGCTCCATTGCCCCCTCCCTGCCCTGAGCTGCCTCTCCATGCAGCCCTTTCCCCTCTGGGTGACAAAGGACACTCAAAGCCAGTTGTTCTGGCCACCTGAAGAAGCCAGACCCATGGGGAAGGTTTGCATGAGACCAGCAAAGCCTTACCCTCCACATCACTTGTGGGCAAGGTGCCCTGTTGGATGGTGCTGCTCTCAGTCACCTGCTCTATGCCACAAGCAGAAAAACCACGGGAAAAAGCAGCTTTCTGGGGCTTCCCAGCAGAGCAGCCCCACACAGCTGCCACAGCCATGGCTGAGGTGCCTGCAATGGCTGTCCCATCACAGGTCCCTGATGGGCAACTTCAGCACAGTGTTCAGGAGACTTCCTCAAAATCCACCTTCCCCCCTCAGAGAGTCACTAAGGGACAAAGATTTTCCCGAACAGAGATTCAGCAGCAGCACCACACAAGAGCTGAGTCCCCTCCTCATTTCCCATGCTGCAGCACGAGGTTTCACACTGCTAAGACAGCAAAGGATTCCCAGCCCCTTCAGAGAGATGGGAACTTCCACTTGTGAGCCACAGCCAGAACAAAATGAGTCTTTATTTTTATCTGGCCCATTGTAAGTCATTATTTAGTGCTCCCAGGTGTCCTATATCATCAAAGGCACATTCCTGGAAAAGCAGCCCCCAGAGACAGCACTGTGCCATCCTGCATGCAAATAGAGCAGAAGGGATCCCGAGAGCAGCTCCAACCCCCAGATCCCATTTCCCTCCAAGGCCTCCTGAGCCCAGGAGAAGGTCCTGCCCCATCTCTGCACACACACCCAAATGAGAGGCACAGCATCATTTCCCCCCAAACTCCACAGCCCAAAGGGTAACCCAATCTACTCAGCTGCAAATGGAGCTTTTATTGCATCCCGAGTCATTTAGAATTCCTTTTTAGAAAGCCAATATTCTTCCCCAATTTAACAAGCTCCCAAATGTCTGCTCTCCTGACACACCAAACCTTTCCAGCTTCCCTGTCCTCCCTCCCCATCAGATCCAATGGAATCAGGATCTCATCAAAGCTGCTCCGAGGGTACCAACACAGAGAAGGAGACACAGCAACCCCACTTCCATACATTTCACATCAAGGATGATCCCAACCTCTAAACAGTCCCATGGTGATGGCAGAACGAGGCCATCACGCTCTGTGGCAGCATCCCCTGTGTCCATGGCACAGCTCTCTGTGCTCTTGCAGTACAAAGCTGCCTTGAGGACTGCAAATTCTTGAGACAGAGTCTGCAGACTTGGGCAAACCGAAAAAAAAAAACCCCAAACCACACAATAAAGGTTGAGTTCAGAGTCTGTGAAAGGTGTGTTGGCCATTGGGGGGTTTCCTGTTGATCAAGGTAAGGGGGAATGAAGGCACTGAGCAGGGCTGGCAACCTGCAGAGCCCAGTTATTTTTAAATGAAAGCTCAGATTTTGGAACATGTCAAATCCATCATGCCTTTAGCCACATAAGTACACCAAGGGGTCTGGATACTTGAAGTCCCTTTTCTCAGTTCAGTAACAGAGAAAAGTATTGCACAGTGGCACAAATAGGGAGCCTGCAATTTCAAATGGCTCTCATTCAATAATTTTGTCAGCATTTGTGTAACAGTCATCACTAGCACTTCATATAACTCACAGTAAATGCCAGATTGATGCTGACCAGTGTTAAGATGCAACCTATAAAATATGTGCTTGTGTAATTACACTGATAAGTTTCCAATCAGCAACAAACAGAATCTGTCCACAGATCCTTACACAGAATTGAAAAGATCCCAGCAGTCAAAAGGAGGATTTTCAGAGGCTCTTTAGGAGCAAAACCCAGTGAGGCTCAGAAGGGAAGATGGTCCTGGCTGCAGGTCAGGAGAAACAGGACTCTGTCTCCATCCTGGGCCAGCCCTTCCCTCTGCTTGACCTTGTGCCCCCTTCTTAATCCACTCACCTGCATGAGCAGAGGCAGACACGAGGCTGGGATGAGAACACCCCAGATAATCCCCTCATTCTGAAAGCTGATACCTAGAGGGATCCAGATGGATTTCCCATAGGGCTGGGAAACTTCCCAATATAAGGATGGAGAAGGCTGTCTTATACCAAGACACATTTCACCCAATTCAGTATTTAAAAAAAATCACTGGAGCACTGAAAATGCCCCAGCAGTGCCATTTGCAAATATTTTCCTCAAGGATTTTTTAAAAATGCTGTATTTTAAAGTATAAGCATCCCTCAGGAGGGCCAGCTGTTTTCCTGGCGAGATCTGGGGTTGCCTCATTTCACTGACCTACACCAGCAGATTGGAGAAGAGCAAACACCATAAGCATCCTGCAGGGTCACTGCACAGGTAAGGCACCTCCCAGCATCTTCCCTCCTTCCCAAATAAACTCTGACTCTCCAGCCATGGCAGACGTGCATAAAGGAGCCAGTAAAGCAATGGCAGCCAGCACTTACAGTCCAATATCCAGCTACACGCTGGCATCATCTGCAAGCAATTAGAAAATATAAACACTCACAATGAAACTTGGGCTCCTATACTTAGCAAGACTTTAATGGGCTTTTCTTCAGCCAGAAAAACCCTATTAGAGTGATAAATTATTAGCCTTTTTGCCTAAACCAGCAGGAAACCTTACAATGGAAAAATGACAAAAGGAGAAACATGCCCATTTTTGGCAGGCCTGGCTGGGGAGAGGAAGGGATGAGGAAGCAAGGAGCAGCCCAGCAGGCAGAGTGGCTTTTCCCCAGCGTGCCCTCAGCCGTGGGTTCTCAGCCCATGTCACCCATGGGCACAGCAGGCAGCACAGGCCAGCGTGTCCCTGAGCCTGTCACCAGCTCCAGCAGAGCCCAGCACAGCCCTGTGCCTTCCTCTGCTGGCTGGAACAGCTGAGCTGGGCTCCGGAGCCCCCTGCCCTCCCACAGGGCAGCCTCCCATCACCCCAGAAGCTTGCTGGCTCCCACATCTCTCCCAGCTGCAGCCTGGGCTGTGCTCCTCTGGAATTGGCCCCAAGGAGCAGCAGTCCACAGAGCGAACTGGGTGAACAAACCCAAAGTCTGTTCTGGGATGAAATGGCCTCACTTTGTCATGGAACAGAGAGGGAGAGACTGCAGGGGGGTCCTCACAGCCCAGAGAGGTGGGTCCAAGAGCTGCTGATGCCTCCACACACATCCCTGCCTGGGCCAGCTGGTGCCCCTGCCTGGCATTGCCCCGTGCATTTTTATAGGATTGCTCATGCATGAGGTCGATGGAAACTAGGAAAGAGCTGCTGTGGTTTGGCTCCCAGAGGCACCCAGAGAAGTGTGATCTTCCCTTGCCCCAAAACAAGTCAGGGAAAATTCACGAGAACAGCCTTTCTTGTGGGTTGTTCTGGCAGCAGTGGGGCTGGACAGGACCAGGAGCAGGATGACACGAGGCCATAAAACATGTCAGAGCAGCAGCCACACGAGGAGGGTCTGTGCTGGGTGCTCCAGCCTGACCACAGCCTGAGTCAGCCCATCCCCTGACCTGCTCCCAGCACACTCCCAGCTCTGCCCAGTGCCATTAACCACCTCCAGCCCGGGGGAAGGCTCAGCATCTCCCACCCCCTGCGTGCCACTTTCCTCTTTCAGGTACCAACCACTCAACAAAGGCACCCCTGGGTGAGCAGCTGGCCCAGAGCCCACCCAAAGCCACCAAGACCCCAGAAATCCCATGCAGACCAGCCAGACACCCAAAAAACGCAGCACTCAGCAAGCCAAGCCCACCCTTTCCCATGCCCCATTCCTTTCAGCCTAGACCCATCCTACAAAGGTGAGTCTCACTGGGGTCCCCTGTGCCAGAGCATTTAATGCCTTTCCATGCAAGCAAGGAGACAAATGAGTGCCAGGGGAGAGAAAGAGATGGTTTGCATCACTTAATCACCATCCCCAAAAAAGCAGCCCCGTGGCTCTGCGGAGGGTAAGACAGCAGAGTTCAGCAGATTTTATCAATAACATCACTGGAGCCCTGCTGTGTGCCTGAGAGAGTTGCCATGGTTATTGTGACAGATTTACTATCATTGTAACTTAATGCACCATAATAAGGATCTGCATAGTTATTATTGTTTTACAACGATAACTATAATTCGACCGCAGCTTTATGACTAAATTTGTAACGTTGCTACGATGTTCTGGGAAGAATTGGGAGCAGGGTAATTCACATGCTTTCTCAGAATATAGAAAGAAAAAGATCTTGGTCAGTGCCCTTTTCTTTCCTTTTAATTGCTTCTTTGAGGACAATTTTTGTGGTCTGGTTACTGTTGGTTTGGGAGAGGGTGCTCTGTCAGAGGCCATGCAGAGAGGTAGCTGAAAAATGGGATTTTTCCACTGCAAAATTGATCCTGGGGGAAAGAAAAAAAATCCCAAAGTCTTTCAACAGAAAGTTGCAAAAAAAAAAAAAAAAAAAATTCCCAAGTGTTGCCAACTGGGAAGCAGACACAAAGCACTGGCAAGATGAACAAAAATGGTCAGATTTTGTTCAAAAAGAATGACTCCAGCAGCATGGGGAGGGCTCTGAACCACCTTAGAGCTGGCCTGGGCAAAGACCATGAAGCAAAGCCAAGCAGCTTCTCCCAGCTCTGGGGCTGCAAGCCCATAACCTGTCCCAGCCCACCCCAGGCTCCTGGCAGCCCCATGAGTTTTGGAACAACTCAGCCCAAATTACTTCCCAAAAACTTTAAACAGCATTTACTGATGGATTAACCTGCTCAGACATGGGGTGATTTGAGAAACCAAGCTCCAGACAAGGCCTTTTTGGCAATTCTCAGGGCATTGGACCCACATCAGGGGACCGCACACCTGCAACTCCCCAGGATGGGGAACAAGTCCCACCTGGGCTGGACTCCCACAAGCAGCTGGTCCCCAGGGGAAAGCAAAAGAGAATCCAAGCCTGAAATACAGCCGGGGTTTCCATCAGGCTCCCTTGCACCCTCCTCCCAAAGCTCTCCCCTGTTTGAGGGCTTAGCTCCTTCTTGGATTTCATCACGAGTGCAGTGCTGCCAATTACCCCACAAATTTATAGGGAGCTCTGGTGGTTTTCATCCCTCTTTCCTTCTGCCCAGGCAGCCCACTGCCCCCAGGGGCTCTGGGGATGGTTAACACCCCCTGCATGCCAGAGGGACCTACACTGGGCAAATTACAGCAGAAAAGGGGCATTATCTTCCCAGCCCTTTCTTGTTACTCACTGGGGAAGGGTCTCAAGGTTTTCTAAGGAAGGTAAACCAGTCTGTGTCACCCATTTGGCTTCCATGGCAAGTTCCCAGTTCAACACCTCCTGCAGACACTCCAGACCCAGTCCATCATCCCAGCTTCCCAGGATAGCTCTGTCTTTCTACAGGCACACGGACACAGCACACACAAGTCACACCCCTGAGCAAAAGCTGGCCCTGCTCAAAGGGGGCTGAGGTCAGCAATCCATGCTCTGGGACTTGGAAAGCCTTCTGGGTTCTTAGCTGTGTTGCTTTCCTGAGTGATTTATGCTTATTTCCCATTCCTTATCCTGACTGGATCAGGGGTGGAGTTTTCTGTAGTCCCCCACTCTCACGCAATAGCATCGAATGCCCCTTCCCGGGGCTCCTCAGGCAACAAATTGCTCTGCCTTCCCAGGGACTCCAGAAGCGTTCCTTTCTGCATGAAGAGCCTCAAAGCTTCTCTGGAGCTGTGGGAAAAGGTGGGAAGACTGGCAGAGGTGCTCGTGCTCGCCCCCTCCCAGCAGTGATGTGTGTCAGGTTACATCAGAGTCCCCTGCCACCACCACCTCCCGCTCCCGGGGCTGATAGATGAGAGTAGATATAGGAAAATCTACTCATAAAATTAATGGAGGCTGCATGAACTCACAGATCATAAACTCAGAGGGGTTTGCAGCTTGCCTTTTGGGGAGGGGGGGAGGAGGCGGGCTCAGAAGCAATTTAGCAGAGGGGACTAATTGGCAGCAGCTGTCCCAGCACATCCCACACCCTGCTCGCCACTCTTGGGAGGATTTAGGGGAACACAGCACTGAAATCTCAAATACAGTGCTGGAGCAGGCACCCATCGGCCTGAGGTCAGAGGCTGACGTGCTCGGTGAGCTGCCCGGTGAGCTGCCAGGGTCCCAAATGTGGCCAGGCTGTGCTCTTGGTGACAGAGCCCCTGCCCCCAGCATAAATCCCAGCTGCTGAAGGCCAAAGCACGAGCACATCCATCCCATGCTCTGGGGCTTGCAGACAGCACACCACCTCTCTTGGCTGAGGGGGTGAGGAAGAAGGCTGGGCCATGGTCAGGCAAGATGGACTCAAGCTCCCCAACACACCCAGCAGTGGGTCCTCCTCTCCAGCCCAGCCTAGGAATTCCCCTGAAACCCTCCTGATGTAATCAGGGGTATTTTGAAACCAACCCTTCACCACTGGCTTCCCAACACATCCTTAAAAGCCTTCCAGGGACCCCAGTGTTGATGGCCACCAGCTCTGCCAGAGCAAACACCTTTTCCAGGACCTGGCTTCTGCCTTCATCCCATCCACAAGCCCAGCACAGAAGAGCTTTGCTCACTGCTTGACCCTGGACCACATCCACACCCCTCCACAGCATCAGCAAGGCCAGTCCCTGCTTTCAGGCACTTTTCCTCTGTGCTGGGTTATTCAGTGCATCCCAAGTCAGGGAATTACCTGGGCACAGCCAAGAGTCTCATGCAAAGGGAAGAAAACAACCACTACTGCTAGAGAATCTTGCCCCACATCCCATTTCTCCAGAGGATATTGGCTTAGCCTGCCTGGTGAAGGGCCAGCCCCATGGATGCAGCAGCCCAAGGAAGCCCCTTGCCACACCAGCACCGAGGCAGCTCAGGACTGTCCAGGCACCAAGACCTCCCTTGGCCACCAGCCCTCGGGGGGAAACCCAACCATCCCAGCTCCTAAGCAGCCTCTTGGTCTGGCCCTGCTCAGGTTTACTCGCAGTGCCAAACGCAGTTTTTTGCTCTTTTCTGTCAGAAATCATCTTGGCTCCCAGCTGCTGCCCCAGAGGCTCCAGCAGCTGTGACTCACAGGCTCTGCCCTAACCTCAGGCTCCCTCTTGCCTCCTCCTCTGACTCAGGCAGCCACCAGCACCAGCCCTGGCCCCTTTCAAGTGGTTTGGGGATCCAGCCAAGGCACCAAAGCAAAGGGGTTCAGGCACCGTGCTCCCTGGAGCATCCAGCCTGGCTGCCAGCCTCAGGCTCACCCCAGGGTGCTCAGCTCTGGGGCACCGTGAGGTCACCAGGTTTGTGCCACCCCTGCTGGCACCGGGAGTGATCACCAAACAGTAACGGGGTCCAGGTACATCACCCCACATACTTCGTGCCTCCAGCACAGCCAGCTAGCCTCTCTGGTGCACCCCCACTTCCCATACCTGCATCCCCAAGGCATCACCGGACACCTCCTGCCACTGGGTGCCCCCTCTGCATTCTCCTAGGCTGGGGGAGGGAGTTTGCAAACAAGACCATCTCTAAACAAGGTATCCCCTTCCAGAGAGGCAAAGCCCACAAAAGGACACTGGAAATAAGCCACATGCTGCCCTCCCTGGCTGCAACCCTCCTCATTCCATCTTCTCCCGCTCCTACTGCTCCTGGGCAGAGCTCACTCCCTTCCCTTTTATACCATCCCTCAGGTGGCTCCATCAGCCTCTCCCTGCTGCCTGGCTCAGGGACCAACCCCAGCTGCTTCACAGGGGGTTGATTTTCTCCCCAGGTGGGCTCGATTCCCAGGTGAAACCCCTGGGACAAAGGCCTGCAGTGCTGCTGATGGGCTCCGGTCCCAAAACAACGTAGGTGAGATGAAGGAGGAGGACAGCAGGGCTAGCACTGAACCAAAGCTGGGGCTTGAACAGACAGAAAGAGACCTGCCCCCTCCCCAGACAGGATCCAGAAAGCTCTGAGACACATCCCCAAACCCCCTCCACGCATGGAAAGGGGAGCCGTGCTGCCTCCCAGCTCCGGACAGCGGTGAAGGAGAGACATCTGTTCCCCATCCAGCAAGCAGGGTCTTCCTGATCTGCCTCTTAAAAATTACAAGGCAATTTGGAGTTTCTGTTTTGTACTTTGATTTGCCCAAACACCTGAAACATGAGCTCTCAATCCAGGATCAAAGGCTCTCTCTGGAGCAACACAGACGGCGATATCCAGCGCCGTATTTATGCGTGATTAGGAACGCCTGCATTGGACGGGAGTTTTGGCAAGGCTGGATGTGCTGCAAAGCCTGGAACTCCATCCCTTGGAGAGGGAGGGAACTGGGGGGAGATGTTCTGGCAGGTCAGGTTTAGTCCCAACCCCGTGGGTGATGCCTTGCACAGGGAGGGTCTTGCCTGTGTCACTTGTCCCTTGTCAGTCCTGCCTGTAGGACTCAGACCCACCCAGTGGTGGGTGGGTTCTCTCATCCTTGCTTTGCTCTGTCTCTGGATAGGTGGACACAAAGGATGCGATCCTGGATGCAGAGGGATGCTGGGTGTGGACAGGATCCTGGTGTTGAGGGATGAAAGGCACTGGGAATGATGCCAAGGGGTTAATGGTAGTGGACACAGTCATTAATGAGCTGGAGGGGAGGGGTCTTCCCAAGCCCTTCTGGTCCAACTTGTCCTACTTAGAAAAATCCCAGGCCCTGGACCCCTGTGGGCTGGGATTTTGCATCATCTAAATAAACAGGGAGAGGTTCAGGCCTGTGAACAGATGTGGCCAAACCCCCTCTCCTGTGGATAAGCATGGCTGAGTTTCTGTAAAAAATCAATTTTAATGGCAGAGGATCTGTCCCCTTGCCCAGTACCACTGACATGAGGGCAGACTTGATCCCTGGAGAGACCCTGGCTCTGGATCTGTGTCTCAGATGGGTTCCTGCCTCCTGCCACTGCAAACTGCTTCAGAAGAGCTGGATGGCATTCCCAGCATAAGGGAATAGTAGCAGGGCACACTGGTTATGGGAAAGCCAGCAGTAAAACCAGGAGGCTGTAAAGAAACTTGCCCTTTCCCAGGTAGAGGGCCAAAAACATCCTCGTTGTGCTGAGGTGTAAATCAGTGCCAGTGATGGGTGCATTAGGTGGGTGACACATGTCAGGATCATCACAGAGCCACCTCCTGTGGGGATCTGCTCCCTGCTGCCATGGGAGAGAGCAGCAAATCACCCCATCACCCTCAAACATGAGCACCAGGGTGGGCAGGAGCACTCGAGACAGCAAAATCTCCATGAAGTCTTTAAATTTAAGCAAGCCAAGCTGATGGAGACAAGTCCCACCTTCCCATGGGATCACATATCTATTTATAATCAATAAATTTCCATTAAAAAGTCTGAAAGTACATGTGACGCAACCACGGTGCTCCTTTACTGGAAAATTTGCTGTTTGTTGGGTTTTGGTTGGATTTGGGTTTTTTTTTTTGTTTTCTGCCATAGTTTCTTCAAACATTGAGGCACCTTCAGAGAAGTGCTGGGAAAAGCTGCCCAGGAGCTCTGCAAATCAGGGCGTGCTCATGCCCTGCCAATTCACAGACATTTAGCACTGGGAATGAGCTGGGGAGAAAATTTGCCACAAATATTTTCAGCAAATTATGAAGTCTTGGAAAAAGCGGATTTTGGGTCTACTGAAAAGTTAGTGTTTTGACAGATGTTTTAAATATTTTTTTAAGAATTTTATTTTTTTCCTGAAACTGAAGGAGGTCCTGAAACCAAAGACTGGGCCAAGACAAGAAACCTCAGAAACATTCTGCTTTGAAAACGTCTCAGTAAAACATTTCCTCTTTCCCCTCTTCGCTAGTTCAACAATTTGGGGAATGGAGATGAATTCACAGAATTTCATCTTCTCTGAATCCAACCCTTTTTGCCTGGAAAATGTTTTGACAGAGAAATGCCTTCCCTGCCCCATTGAGTCCAAGTCCTCTGAAGGCCTAAGAGCGAAAGGGTCTTTTACCTCCAGCATCCTGGTGTGGTTTCCATGAAAACTGTCTGAAAGCAGAGATTTCCAGAAGGTCAGAGATTTTATAAAACCTGTGGGCTTTAAAACCCATTAACCGCCTGCAGAGCAGCACCCAGGGCAGTGGGAGGACCCTCCATCCCTGGGGAGAGAAACCCACCCCACAATCCCTGCATGGACCATCCTGGGTTGTGACCAGGCCACTCGCCAGCTGCACCCTGCACTCCCAGCTTGTCACAGCAGTTTGGGGGTTTGGGGGAGCCCAGTAAAAATTCTGAGGTGTCAGGGCAAACCCACCAGCTGCTGAGCACCTCCTGTGCTCTCTGGAGCAGCACACGGGCTCCAAGAGGAAGCCTTTATACCCTGCCACTGGAAATGGCGCGGTGGGATCCAGTGCGGAGCTGCTTTCCTTCCACGGGCCATAAAAATCCCATTTGGGATTGCAGTTGCCTTGCTCCCTTCCTGCATCCCATTGCTTTTTAAAGAGGGTGTGTCTGACCCAGTCAAACACAGGCAGAAAGCACCGGGAGCTGCTGAACCTTAAAACAACTGTTATTCTTTGGGATAACGTGCCTTCCAACACTAACATTATTCTAAGATGCAGGTAATATGTGACGCATTTTTTTTTTGTGCTCTCCAAAGTACAACACCCTTCCCTTCTTCTATCCTTCCTTAACAAAAATCAATCATCAGCAAAGACAAGGCAAATGAACTTTTAATCAATAACAGCTACTGTTTCTTGTACCGGGGCTGTTTATGATTTAAAAGGGGGAAAAAAAATATTAAATCAATCCTGATGTGAACATTTTCCCACTTGGAAACACAGCCCAATCCCATATCAAAAGGTTGGGGGGTTTATATGTTTTTAAAAGGTTTAAAAGCTAAATTAATTTTAAATTGTTTTTACATATCTTACCTATAGACAGAACCACATCATATGACAAGGAAGGGTGGTCCGTGGTGTATTAATGTTCCCACTAAGTGCTTTAGCACCAGTCTGTCTGTTTTACACACATTTAATACCGTTGCCATCTCAAAATCAAGACTGCTCTAACCACAGGGTGTCTGTCCAGGCATTGCAGCTGGCAGCCTGTCCCCTTTCCATCCAGACCAGGTACAACAGACAGCTTTGGGTCTGTCTGCACTCAGAGCCCACTGTCTTCATCCCAGCAGCCACCATCCAAGAGGTACCTGAGACTAAAGGATGGTTTTGGCATAAAAGCACTGAGAATTGGCCCAGTCCTCCTGGCTGGTCAGGACAATGCTGAATAAATGTCCTAAGAAAACAACAAAAAAGGAGCAGTAACTCATTCCTGGATCTAGGGAGTCCATAAAGGCTCTCACAGTAGATGGACTTGTTTGTGGAGCTGGGCATTGATACCTAGAAAAGGTGAGACTGCAAGTAAAGCTCCTAACTTTATTTTTCAAAAGCTTTCTATTCCCAGGGCCTAAAGAGCCAGGAGACTGATAATCCATTTTCATCTTCATGTGCTGCAGCATTTGGAGTAGCTCAAATGGCTATGTTCTGGCTCCAGTCCAGATTTCTCTGAACACGAGACACAAACCCAAAAGCTGCATGAAATGGCATCCACCAAATCTTAGATGGATCTCAGCTGGGTTCACTTTGGCCCTCTGCAGTGACACGTTGCCCTGTTGGCCAGTTCCTCTGACCTATTTGTGCATCCATCCACAGAAGCCATGCCTTGTCTGCTGTCTCATCCTCCCCAATCCAGGCAGTTTTGGGGGTCCTCCTGCCTTATTCTCTTTAAGTGTTGAGGTACCCCATGGCCACACGCAGCTTCTGCTCTTTCTGCCCAATCCCTTCCCATGACTGATTGCCCCAGACCCAGATTTGGGACAAGAGGGTAGTCTCTTTCTGCCAGGGTGGTGGAGCATTCTAGCCATGGCTGAATCCATGCAGGACAAGCCAGCAGCTCTGGACACAGCTGTAGAGGCAGAGGGACACGGTGTGTGGATGTGCCTGAAGCAGAGCTGCCAAGGTCCCTGATGGCAAAGGCCTCGTGAGGATGACTTGTGGGGAGAGGATGCTCCCCAGATGGCTGAGGGGAAGTGGCTCAGACACACATCCCTGAGGCCCTGAGTCACTGGCCAGGGATGTCCCAGCTGGAGAAAGCAGGACGTGGCCAGCCTGGCCTGGGGCACAGGGTCAGCACTGCACCATGAGCACGTGGCACTGCCCAGACAGACATCCCAGCAGGGAAAATTATTTGGCCTCTCTATCTCCTTGTAGTTATAAACCACATTTCCTCCTGGATTTACTAAGTAGATCCCCTCTGCCACCACCACTGTACAGTTTTTGCCCCCACCCTACCATCTTGGTGTGCTGGGAGATGGGATGTGCAGTTTGCATGGTGGCACAGGGAGGTGTGGCCATGCCCGAAGTCCTCTCCTGCCCCACCTGCCCACCACTTCTGCAAACCAGCCCCAGGAAGACAGGAAAGTCCTTTCCTGAGTTCATGCCCAAGGTAGAGTCAGGAGGGAAGACAGAAAGGTGAATTCTGATGTTTTCATGGAACATGGGATCAGTTTCCATGGATCCCATGGGATCAGTGGCTGAACCAGGGCAGAGACTTTGTGTTTCTTCATTTCCCACTTCCTCCACAAGGTCTCTGACCCCCGGGAAACTTCTCCCACTCTTCTGTCCTCCAGGCCTCTTTTATCATCACCCCCACGATGAATGCAAACACATTCCAGTTGCACTCTGAGATGAGAACCCACCATTCCCCCACTCTCTCCTCCCAGCTGAGAAGAGACATCAGGCAGCTTTTTAGGATCAGGATAGAAGAGAATAGAAGTTTCTCCACTTACAATTTTGCCAGACTTTAACCGGGGTCCAATTTTCCATGCTGGATTCCTGCCTCAGGCTGTGTTTTGTTTTGTATTTGTCAAAAAAAAAAAATTCCATGACTCCATTTCCACCAGCTCTTTGAACGAGTTTTGGGGAGGTCTTTTCTTTATTTATTTTTTCTCTTGCCCATGCTACAACATTATTACAACCATTTTACTGGGAAGCAGCAGTGCCTCCAGGCCTGGCAAGAAGTGTCCCTTGAGTGAGAAGATGGGCCTTCCTCCATCCCCGTGACAGCACCCGGGGTCGGTCGGATCACGAGTCTGTGAAAGAGCAGAGGCTGCTTGGTGTTTGGCAGATGGATGGAGCCCAAAATCTGTCTGTGCCAAGCTCTCCCCATCTTCCAACAGGCCTCAATCAAGGGTTTCACAACAAGGCATTGGCCAACTGTGTAAACACAGGGCACGGCTCAAATATAGTCCTCGCCTTGATGAATAATCAGCGCTGAAAGAGAAGAGCATCTCACTCAAATAAACAAAGGCCCTGCCGAGCTCAAGTATTTGGACCAAGGTCAAAGGAGGGAATTGGTGATAGGGGAAGTTATTGAATCTAAAAGAACACGTAAGTTTTCAGAGATGGATTTTGTCTGCAGGCAAGTACTAATTCAAGTGGACTGGACCCCTCTGTGGCTTTGGGTTGAATCCAGCAGATCCTAGATCCAAACAGTTGCGATGGGAGAGGAGAGGAGGAGATGGGGAAGTGAGGAAGGCCAAACCAAAACACTTTGTTTGGGGCAGATGGATTAACCTGAAACCCATTTGTTTGCTTCACTGGGAAGATGGATGTGTTCTGCTGGCTTGGCAGGGCCTTTTCTTCTTCAAGGCTTTGGCTCCACTGGTAAAACTAAAAAAAACCCATCATTATTGCAGTGGCTGCAGCTGCAGAATGATCCAGGTAATCTTCATGCCTGCAAAACCTGTGGGGCCCCATGGTACCATCAGCCAGGTCTTGTGCCTGCAGGTCCCTGAGCATTGTACAGACCTCCAAAAACAACTCCCTGGGATCATGGGGGCCAGACCCCCTGGCACAGCCATGAGTGGATTGAGAGTCCAGTTTTGGTGGCAGGAACCAAGGTCTGAAATTAGAATTGCCTGGTGATGTGTAACAAAGAGGAAGAAAAAGGCAAAAGCAGCAACAGCAGACAAACCAACCCCCAAAATCCCAGCATGGGGCTCCAGGAAAATTTAAAAAAAAAATTAAAAGGGAAGAAATGTGCCTGCCTCAAGGAAGGCTGAGGGAGAGCTCTGTAAAAGCACAGCTTGGTGAGACCTCTTCTGAGGAGCTTAGCAGAGAACGGAGAAGGACAATGGAGGCAGGAAAACCACAGTGCTTGGAGACAGGCTCCTGTGCAGCAGGGACCAGCCAGGTCCTAGAAGGGATGGCACCCTCGGGCAACAGCCCCCTCCCTGGGGCTGGGCTTCAGTCTGGAGGGCCCTGGCTGAAGCCCACATTTAACAGTGCACAGACAGGAATATTTCTCCCCTCTGCTGCAGAGGTTGCAAGGTGGCCAGAGAGCAGGAAAAGCCAATGGGCAAAACAGCTGCAGCCTTACAGTGCACAGGAACACGGGGTCATGGCTTGCCTTTAGAGAAGATTAAATTTAAGACCTGTCAACCTCAACGGCATCCAGGTCAGTTTTCTTCCTCTGCATTGACAGGGAACAAATTTGAAGCCCTGAGGTGTCATTTCTGTCATGCTTTGAGTGGTTCCCTTCCTTTACCATGATAGACCTGTTCCTGAGGATGATAATTTTTCAGCCAGACATGTGGTGGTTCATATTCCTGAGTTACGGAGCACACAGCTCACCAGAGAAAAGGGAATTTGATTTCCTGTCCTGCTGACCCCACAAATGTGCCACAGAGCTGGACAGTTCTGGCCACCATCCCCCAGAAATTACATTGCTCCAGGCCAGGCCATTCCTTGAGGGAAGGAGGTCACCCCCAGGGAGATGCTGTGCTGGCTTAGTCACCTTCTTCTGACCCAACTTTCCTCTTGCATTTGCTCCCCAACGTGGGCAGATGTGCCCCAGCCATGCATGGAGTGGTATCTTTAAAATGTCAAACTGCCAAAAACCCCAGGCTCAAAGACACTGTGTAAAACCTGAGCTGCCTCCCAGCCTGACCTTCTCCATACCCTGCAGGGTCAGCAATTCCCTTTTTTAAACCAGGGGCTATGACCTGTGCCCCACAACCTAGCCAAGACCCTGCAAGCCACTCCTACAGTGAATGAGGAATGAGAGTTTATATCTGCTTGGCAATTACATGCAGATTAGAAATGAGTAAAGGGAGTCTTTAACACAAGAAAAAGATTCAGAACTCAAAAAAACATGGTAAGTTGAAAAGAACAGAGCTGGAATAACTGGGCTAAAGTACTGGAATCATCTGCCCGGGGACGTGGTGGAGTCACCATCCCTGGATGTGTTTAAAAAAAGATTGGATGTGGCACTCGGTGCCATGATTTATTTGAGGTGGTGTTGGGGCATGGGTTGGACTCAATGATCTTAAAGCTCTCTTCCAACCCAGTGATTCTGTTCTGTTCTGTTCTGTTCCATGAGGGTTTTCCTCAGCACTTCAGCCTGTGTCTCTGAGTGTGAGCACTTGGTTGTAAATCCCACTGTTGTGGAAACTTGGCTGAAGGGAACAGACAGACTGTCACTCGCTCCGCAGCGGAGATGATCCTTATCACAGCTTGAAAGGATGCACGGGCCTGACTGGGAACAGCTGGTCTGGAGCTGTGGGGCAGCCCCAGGAAGGATGCACAGCTCTCACTGTCACACTCACCTTTGCTCTGGCTGATGGATCCTGGCTTGCTGTGATTCCAGCTGGTCAAACCTTCGAGCTGCAGAAGACCCTGCACGCAGAAGGGTTGAGACACACACTGCTGAGGGGAGTCCTCCTGGCCAAGGGACCCAAGCTGTGCCTAGATGAGGTTATCCCAGAATGCTTCCCAAATCTCAGATCTAGAGGCATGCTTTGGCTGCATCCCAGCTCCAGACTGGGTATGTACAGCAAGGCCAGAGCCTCAGAGAGAGGAAATCCAGATGGGAATGCTGGCTCATTGCAACAGCCCCCTCCCCTGCAGGGGCTGGGGACCAGGACACAGGGACTGGTGAGCACACAGAGCTCAGGGACCTGTCTGCCCATGCAGAGCTTCAGCCCTCTCATTAATCAGAGCCCTGCAAGGTCTCATAAGAAACACCCAGCATCTCTGGATTTCCAACCACCTCGGTTACAGGGCAGTAAAACCAATCCCAATGGCACTGGTTTCATACAGGGATGATTTTTCTCCCTTTTTTTTTTTTTTTTGAGATGCCATGCCAATGTAAGCCAAGAATCACGTGAAAACCTCCATGGATGATGCCACCTTGTAAATTAAGGTCATTACCCCATCACGGACAGTAAAAAGTCTCTATTTTCTGCAAGCTGCAGTTGATTGATGTTAATTATGCAACATACTGTGAGTCCATATGGACTGTGTTCCATAAAGGTTTTTCTTATGATCAGTCTTTCTGGATCCACGTCCTGCCAAACACTGCTTGTTTTCATGGCCCATCTTATTTACTGCCTTATTAGTCTGGTGTTAGATTTTTCCCCCAGTCCTCTGGAACTTCCCCAGAGTTCCCAGATTTGTTTAAAAATTGACACTAATGGTTCAGAGAGCTCTCAGGCCAATTTGTTTATCCTTTGATGCGAGTTATCTGATCCTGCAGAATGTCTAACTTTAATCACTGCTCTTTAACATTCGGCTTCATCACTGGTAGAATACAAAGTATTTCATTATCTCCATAAAGTATGGTTGTGTCATCCCACTTCTTTCCAAAGAGAAAAATAAAAGCTGAACAAATAACTTTGTCTCTTCTACACACAGGATGAATATTTCCCCATTATTGTCTGGGATGTCATTACAGGATTTGGCTTTTCTTGATACATTTAAATAATTATCATTAACTCTAGTGGCAAGAGACTTTTCTCTCCTACCTTTAGCTTCTCTTCCCAGGTTGTCACTGATCTCTACTCACCACTATCAAATTCCTCCTTTTGTATTTATCCTTGACATCAATATGCCCTTCACTGCCACTTATTTATGCCCATAATGTTATTTATCTATGTATATATAGATATATATGTTAAACCTACAATACTCCTGCTTCCACCTTCCCTTCTAGCTGGGCTGGCTTCTGCAAAAACAGTGTTCAGGCTTCCAGGACAGCACTGATCTTAGAGCATCTCACCAGCCTCAAACACTCCCTGATTATCATCCATTCAATTTTGTTTAAATAATTCATTCCACTCCTTAATTGTACTCCTAATTATTTTCAGCCCAGGGAAGCTGTTCTTTTCCCAGAACCAGGGGCTAGAGCTGGGCACCTCTGTGCTTTTAAAAATCTGGTCCCTTACCACTTATAAATAACTCTGGCCAGAGCTGTTCTGTGTTTGCACGTAGTGTGATGCTCGCTGGAAGGGAGGCAGCTTGGGAATAGGTTATGGAGTCCCTGCCCATCACAGGACTGGAGAGTTGCATACCTAAAAGGCAGAGGAAGCTGGTTTGGGGTTATTTGTGGGGGGATGTATCCCTTCTCTGCTCCCAGGCTCACAAGACGGGAAAAAGCCACTGGGGACCAAAGACAGCTTTCATCAATTGTGATGTTTTATTTTGTGTTGGCTTTTTTCTTTCCCTTAAACATCCTTTGTTTTCTAACAATAAATCATATCCTGAGGCAAAAAGCCTTTAAAGAGACTGGGCATGGAGTCTGCTTCCGTTCCCTGGCTGGCGAGGCAGGCCACCAGCTGACAGCAGTCATCAATCCACAACTCAGCGATCAATCCATCTTCCTCCATCACTGCGGGGACGGGGACAGTGCTGGGACCCCCAGCTGTGCCAGCCCGCTGTCCCCTGCCATCCTGGGGGCACCCAGGGGGGTCACCAGTGCCAGACCCAGTCTCCCTTGCTGCCTGTTCCCTCAGAGCAGTGTCCCGAGGCCCCATCCCCTCGTGCTCCCCAGCGTGTTCTGCAGTCAGCAGAGCCAAGGCACCCTCGAAGTCTCCTCCCCCGACCCATCAGAGAGCGGGCACTCCACCTCCTGCCCTTCCAAGAAACCGACAACTCTAAAGAAGGCAAGAGCATCTTTTCCAAGCACAAGAGCTTACTGGGGGATAAACCTTCCCAGGAGGTTTCATAAATCCCGAGCCATTAGCTTTCTTTGCCATCAGTGGAGATTTCCACCTCCTCTTGTTTACTGCAGGCTTCTGGGTTTGCTTTTTAACCTTTGTGCTGCCACAACTCAGCAGTTTATGGTGGCATCTACGTGTTCTGTTTACCCTCTTAAAACTGTTCCCCAAAGATATTCTGTTTAAAACCCTCTTAATTGCTCTACCTTGTTTGTTATCCAGAAAATCAGCTGCTCTCCCAGAGAGATGGAGGTGGTCCAGCTCATATGATCCCTCAGGGAAACTCTTCCATTCTACCTCCATTTTACACTTTTTGCCCCTTGGTGGTCTCCTCCTCTGTCTGCTTTTGCTTCCAAGATGCAAGGTGGGGTCTCGCTGCTGACCATCTGAACTTTCCTCTCCTTCAATTCCCTCCCGAGATCCCTCAAGTTCTTGCTGATCTGAGAAGTATTTTATGAGGCAATTTCGTTCATGCCAAATGTGTCATAACCAATGGATCCCTGCCTACAGTCATCAGAGCCCTGCTCAGCCTCTCGGTGATGTGTGCTGTGCTGGAGCCAAGGAGACTGCACACAGGCCTGCTGTCTTCCTGTCCCCTCTTCTGCTGGGCAGAAGATTTGTGTCTGTCTGTGCACATTTGGCCCATTGCCATCTCTTGTGCTCATACTCCCGTGAAGTCTGCAGGGATCCTGGTGAAAAGGGGCCATCAGAGGCTGTTTGTGTCTCTCTCACGTTGGTCCAGGGTCAAAACCATTCTCCAGTACCTCATGTCATCTCCACCAGCACAGGCAGAGCTTTGGCCTCTGCCTGCAGGTTTCCATGCAGCAAGGAGAACGTGGTGCTTCCTCTCTGCATCAGGGTCCATGTTCAGCCCCCATCCTGGAGAAACGGCCTCAAAGCTTTGGGGCACATTCCCCTGCTCCCTTGCACTGCTGGCTGATGTCACCTCCCCAGCTACAGCAGCCAAAGCCACCAGGACTGCATGTCCTGGCCAGCCAAGTGTGCCCAGGGGCAGATGATGCCCCAGGCAAGGTTACAGCAGGCAACTCCCAGTGACTCCATGATGCTACTGGTGATCGAGATCTGTTCTTGCAATCCTCAAGGATTTCCCTCCCCATCAGAGCAAGACCGTGTCCCAGGAGAGGCCTGTCCTGCTTGGAGAAGATGGGGCAAAAAGGTCTGCCCCATCCCACAGCCCCAGGAGAGGGACACGGCCACCATGAGGTTTCCTCTGACATTTGCTCTGTGTGAAAGTTGGGGAGGATTCCAGAGTCGCAAAAGCACCTGATCAGGGAGGGCATTTCAGGGCTGGGGGTGGTGGAGTGGAGGTAGCACAGTGAAGGAGAAGAGATGGAAGCTCCTTGAGGAAAAGGAGAAACCTCCAGCGTGGAAAATCTTTTGTTCCCCTGAGACAGTTTGGAGCAGGCAAAGGCAGGGGGAGAAGGTGTGGTGGCATCCTGACATGGAGCCGCCTCAAGCCGATGTCCCAGCCTCTTTTAAAATATCCCGGAGCACTTGGATTTGCCTCAGATTAAGTCCAGTTGCCCAGGCTGGCGTGTACCCATACATGGACTAAATGAGAACCACCCGTAACACCTCCTGTCCTCCCTCCTCCTCTCCCGTGCAGGTTCATTAAGGCCTCCCCAGCCAGAGCAGGCCGCATTTCAGGGGGAAGGCCACAGCGTTTGATATTTTCCACTCTGCGTGTCAAGGGCATTTACAGTCGGCGTCAGGCTGTTCCGTCAGTCTGAGGGAAGCACTTTGAAGTGTTTGTGGTAGAGGCCACATGTGCACTCAAGATGTGCTGCTGCCTCTCTCTCTCTCTCTCACTGCCTTCGCATTCCCAGCACCATGTGACAATCAACAACACGGCTTAACCCTTTCGCACCGCGGCTGCCTGGTCCCGCTTGGAGATGGGGAATGGAGTCCTCATCCCTCTCTGTGGTTTGCTGGCCCAGGACGCTGCAGTGATCCTGCTTCGTTGCAGGGGATGAAACAGCACAGCTCAGGCAAACGCGGCTGGTGAAGGTGGCAGGATGGAGCTGAGAGAGTTCGAAGCTGCCGGTGCAAGCGCAGGATCTGTCGCTAATCCCCACAAAAGCTGCCAGAGGTCCTGCTTTGATGATGAAAGCATCATTTGCCACAGGCTGCTGCAGAGTCAGCTTCCACCCTCGCCTGCTTGTCCCGAGGATTGGCGTGGAAGGAGTGCCAGTGGCTGTGACTCACCAGGGGTGTCCACAATGACATTACTGTGGTGGAGGGCACATGACAAAAGGGGCGGCACTTGGGCTGCGTGGCTGCTGCCCAGGGACCTCTGGGCACTGAGAGAACAATTGCAGCAGCTTCCCCCCAGAGGCACTGGTGCAAGCCTGGCAGTGTTTTGAGGAGCTCTCCACGGGGGCAGGGGTCAATCTCGTTTCTTTGCACAGTAGCCTCGTAGTGCTTTGCCATGGCTGCAGGCTTTAGGGTATTTTCATGCAGCCACAGAGTGCCCTGGAGAGGAGCTTACTTTGAAATGAGACATGGGGCTCAGCAAGCACAGCTGCTCTTTGAGGGGATGGTAGCAGCCATTCAGGTGTTCACCTCTCCTCAGCTCCCTGAAAAGAGTGCTGGGACAGAGTGGAGAAATTAAACACATGTTGTGTCACCAGGTGATGGTTCTCTGGTGCCTGAGAGGCACCTTCTCTGCATCCCCACAGGCAAGAGGAGAGGGGCCTTCTCCAAAGAGCTCCCTGACAGCCTTCGGTCCTTGTGGGTGGATCTTCCATCTTCTGTCAGGACCCCTTGGATGGTTATGGGCTTGACTTGCATCTTTGGAAGTCACATAGGATAGAAAAACCTCACTGCCCTGCAAGCCTGACTCTGCCAAGGGTTGAGCTGCTGCCTCCATGGGGTGCTGTTAATTCTGAGCAGATTCCCTGTCTGATCCGTGCAGCCTGAACCCACTGCCGTGATAAAAAGGACAGGGAAGGAAACAGGGGAGGAAAGAGCACAGCAGAAAAGGCAGAGCTCCACCACTATGAGCTAAGGGGACAGAGATGTGAGCTGCAGACAGGCAGCTCCCACCCTTTGCTCTTTTCTGCTGTCTCCAGCACAGCAGTTTTTGGGGGCCAACATGGAACTGCCCCTTTCAGTGACCCCTGCATTCCTGGAGCTGGGAACAGGTCATGGCAGCACAGATCCAGCACAGGAACAGCAGCTCCAGCATTAATGCGTGGCACAGAAGAAATAATCTTCCCTCTCAATGATTGCATGACAGTGGGTGGAGGCCTGGGGGAAGGGTGTCATTGTACTGGCCCTTGTTTGGCAGGGAAAAACGTCTTCTGGGCTGCAGCTTCCTAGAAGAGTTGAAGCCAAAGCATTATCCAGTGTAACTGACCTTCTTCCATGAAAGCCCCCTCCCTGCAATTAATCTGAGTCCTGAAAACCCCTGATTTCCCAGTCCCGGCAAAGGACTGACTCATCCTGCATCTCTCTGGTCATGGCTCCTCCTTGCCGAGGTGATTGACTCGGTCACCCAGGGAGGGCTGTGCTTTTCAGTCTTCAAGAGGGTCAATCAAACAGCCCTGGATTTGTACCTCCACCTCTGTGTGTGTGTGTTTCCATGTGCTGAGCTGGCACCAGGAGAGGTGACAGGAAGTGGCAGTCTGTTCTCCTTCATCAGACCACTTCGAAATCCCAAATCCTCTAAATCTGCAAGGTCAGAGTTAGACAAATGACCCCTGGCTGCCCCTGGAGCACCACCCCTACATCCTGATAGGACCTGTCCACAGAGCTGCAGCCACCCAGAGATGACAGACTTAGCCCAAGTTCATCATCAGCCCACTGGTGAGAAACGGATGTGGATGGTTACATCAGTAGGAAAAAACTGCCCAAAACAGCCTTGCAAACATTTGGCAGAGATACAATGTGAGCAGGAGCTCCAGGTTTTTTGGTCTGAGGGATCTTTCTGATTAGGCTTTCTTTCCATTTCTGCTGGGGTAGAAATAAGTTTATTTAGAGGGTTTTTTTTCCCCTCCATTGCCCCAAAGCCCCTCCACTCTGATGACAAATTCTGAGACCCAAGGGCAGGCAGATTTCCTTTCACCTTGTAAAGCCCCAGTGGGGCTGATTTCCTAAGACCTGAATGTGCCATGGACCCCAGCTGTCTGTCACCCTCCTGGAGTGTTGGGAGATATTCATCCCCATCAGCCTGCCAAGCCAAGCTTCCATGCCAAGGATACGTGAGATGTAAATGGGGAATGAAGAGAGCGCTTCTCCTTTCTGTGCCTGCTGCCAGCCCCAAAGGCACCCTCGGCTTTGGGCTGACCTGGTCACACACACCACCTCTGTTCAGGGCAACTCTTCACCCCTGTATAAACCCTTTACTCAGAGGAAAAAAACAAAGTGCTTTCCAAATGCCTTCTTATTAATCCTCACCACAGTCCTGGGAAGAAATAAGAGACACAGGGGAATCACCTCATTTGCTATGGAGTGGGGGCACTTTCTGGGGTGAAACCGAGGCGTTTAACAGATGAGAAAAGTGCTGCTCCATGTAACACACCAGCCAGAAATTAAATGGAAGGAATTAAAATTGTGGTGATTGAGGGGAACTTTAGGCAGAAACAGTGTGATTAATCACACTGGAACTTGGCTAAGACGACAGTGAAAGGCACCATGTGATTTTTATCAGGCTCTGTTAGGGCTCCACTAATACTCCAGTGTGACAGGTAATGCAGCATCCCAGCAGGACGGGCTGGGATGGCAGGGTCAGTGCTCACTTTGGGAGGGAAAGGGCCGGACAGAACTTCCAAAAGCAAGAGTGTGACTGAGACTGTTGGACATGACCCACAGCTGCCATCGGGCCTCAGGCTCACTCACTGGTTGAGAAGTTCTTGCTCCTTGTGACTGCAGGGACAAGTGGCTCTCAGCCCAGGACCCAGGACACCGTTGTCACCTGCTGTTTGTGCCAGTCCCCCAAGGTGCTTCTTGCCATTCCCCTGCTGAATTTGTGTTGTTTCAGGCAGACAAGACAAAGGCATGCCTGGTCTTTATGTGCAGGTTTATTTTCCCATTTAATCTCTATACCCTGGACTCTCCTCAAACCTCCCATCCCTTTGGAAAGCTCCTGAGCTCAGCTATACCCTCCTGCACGTGCAGCCCACGTGCATGAAACCAGTGGCAGGCACAGCTACACGACCCTGTGTCCTGGTGATGACTCTCAAGGTGGTTTACAAGTAACCAAGAAACTGCTCATCTCAGTGGGATTATCTGAAAAGCAAACTCTGCTCTGTTGCAAGCCTGGTCCCACGCCTCAATCAACTGAGATTTGCCAGGAATGAAAGGTCAATGGAGCTCATTTTCTCACCAGGACTTCAGGAGGCAAGAATTTGCCAATCCTTCCATTCTAACAACTCACTTCAGAGTGGATTGTAAAAGACTGAAGGATACTAAAAGGAACTGGGCACACTGTGTGAACACAGCTCATTTTGCAGCTGCTGTCCAAGATGACAGCAGGAGGAGGAAGATGGGATTATGTATGACTGAAGCAAGAGATCACAGTCTTTTTCTCTGGGCACTGATAACTTCAGTAATTATCAATGCCAGCTCTGCCAGCCCTGTGCCTCCATCCAGGCCACAGAGCACTGTGAGGTGGCTTTTGTATCCTCATTGCAATGAAGGATTTTATCCTGCTAGGGTTTATTATTCTTTTATACACTGAAGGGCTTCAGCCTAATCTTTCAACAAATAAAAGGAATCTTTCAACATTTCAGTGCTGTTATAATTGGCTCCACATATAGCACCCTCAGAGCCACATTTTTTAAACTTCTCAAGTCCAAGGATTAACCTTTTTCAGAAAAAGCACAATAATCAGAAGACCGACTTGCATATTTTTTATATATCAAATCAAATAAACAAAAGACTAAAACTTGAAAGCCTATCTAAAGTAGCTTTTTTTTTTTCTCCCATTTCGCTTGTGTGCTCGCTTCTGTGGCTGCTGGGTGGGGAGAGAGAGGGTTTCCTATTGTTTCCTGAGCCACTGCTGGATGTTTCATTGACCGCCAAAGGCCCATGGATCAGGGAGTGGGAAACACGGCTTTAGAGATAAACAGGCTCATTACAGGCAGGCCTGGCTCCGTTTGTGCCACCCTGTCCTGGCAATTCCTTCAGTTTATAGCCCTGGATCCATGCCCTGCTCCGTGAACTCCACCCAGCTCAGCTCCATGGCCATGCACCATCCCCCCCTAGGGATGCAGAGTAATGCCAGCTTCTCCTGGATCTTAAAAAGAACAGTGTATGTCCCCTCAGAGAGGATGAGTGGCTTCCACTGCTCCTCCATGACTGCAAATGGCTTTTCCTGGCAGGAAAACTGGCCTCAGAGCAGCCTCTGATCCCCCACAGCTCTCTCCAAATTTTTCAAGCAGACACCTTGGCACCTCCCATTGCCTTGGGATTGTGTTGGTGTTGGCTGGCTGGGAGTGACAGCTTCCATCTTCTTTCTCTTTGTTTCATGAACTGTCACCTCAGGGGTTTTTGATCTTCCCTGGAGCCAAGCCCTGCCAAGAGACTGATTCCCAATGTAATTTCCAGGGAATGCCGTGCAGCTGGTAATGAGCAAGGCAAGGAAATGCACTGGATGCACTCAGGAGATGGTGTTCACATATTGTACTTTCATAAAGGTACAGCAATGGAAACATTCCCTATTTTGATTGTCCCAAAGCCACAGGAAAAAGGGAATTAAGGGAATTGATATGTCTGGGAGAGATGCCAGCTCTGATTTACTCACATTTTTACCCTGATGTGAAATACCTTGGTCAGAGATGGAAAACTTTTATAGAAGACATGAACCAAATCAGGCCCTGCAAGTGCTGGTATCCAGCTAAGAGCTGTCTCAGCTGGCACAGCCCGAGAAACACTAAAACAAAGGAACTGGGAATCAAATGGACAGCAGCAGCTCTGTAAGAAATTTCTTCTCTTCCTCCAGAGGGTTTGGACATTTGCAGTCTGTCTTCTGACCACAAAGTGCCTAAGGTACCAGAACACCAGTGAGTGAGGATGTAGGGGTTGGCAGGGCCCCTGGAAAGAGGATGTGCTTTATCACCAAACCCCAGCACGATTTGGGATGGAGAGGCACAGAGCGGCCAGGGCAGAGTGGTGAGCCCAAAACAGGGTTGCCTTTGGAAGCAGTATAAAAAGAAAATATCCTTGCTAACATAAACTCGCCTTCCAGTTCAACCTCCACGTTCCCTCAGAGAGTGCAAACATGCCTGCACATATTTTAGGCATAGCAGCCCACTTAGGAAGACTCAGATGCAGGGTAAGTCCAATTAAAGCAAAATGGAATGAAAGTCCCAAATTATTTCAGTGTGTCAGAGTGAGGAGTTTGCAAATCCACTGGTTATTGCAAAGCTGTTCTGGGAAAAATAATTTCTGTATAGATTCCACCCCACTTTGCTGAATTCCATGGGAGTTTTGCCATCAACTTCAGTGGGAGAAGGACCAACACATACTGGCAAACTGCAGGCAGTGCATTAATTATGCTTCAGGCCAAATGCATTTGTTCTTATCCCCAATCCTGCAATGAATTTTCTGTAGAAATATCTCTGCCCCTCCAGTGGTGTCCACTGAATTCAACACCAGCGAGGTCCAACTGCAAGATCTCATCTGTCCAGAAACCCCTAAGAACATAGATCAACATTAATCTTGCTTAGATTAATCTGAGTTCAATCAAGGGCAGAGTTTGATGAAAATATTTCATAACATATCAAGCTGGAGGGTAGATCAAAGCTTTTTTTTTTAGCTCACTAATAAACCAAAACAGAAATAGCACTGCAGAGGAAGTAGCTCGTTTGTTTGTGATGGCTCCCTTCTTTGGGAAGGTGACTATAGAAACCACAAAATTATTACTGCTAAAACAACCAAAACAAAACACAAAAGTGGGTGGATCTTTTTTGTTAAGATACAAAACCTTCAATTAGGCAGGATCTCACCCATAATTATTTCTCTTGTTAAAATTCCCAAACACCAAACAGTGGGATGAGATGTTCTGCCCACACCACTCACCTCCAACCTCTGTTCAGAGCGATGCAAAGTACTGAAGGTCTTTTCTTGATTTATGAATTACGTAGGGTTGATTCATTTTTTTTTTCCATGTATTTAAATTTTAACAGGACCACCAAAATTCTGGTAGCATAAACTAGATTTCCAGCACCTCAAAACATGTGCCCATGGTTCCTCTAAGGTTGTGCTGAGCTCGTTGCTCTCCAAGGCTCTCTAACACAGTTACTAAAGGGCGGATACTTGTTTTTTTTAAACTTGCCAGAAAGTAATTTGCTCCCTTAAAAGTAATTCATGTCATTCAGCTAGAAAATTTGTTTTCAGTATAAAATACTTTTTAATCACCTCTGTTCAAAGTCTTTCTACTTCATCTCATCTGGTTCCTATGGAAATGGCAAGTCTTCCAGAACTGCAAATTTTGTTTCCCAGCCAATGTTAGGAAAATTTTTGGTCTTTTCCCATTACCTTCTGAGACAATATTTGCATATAAATACTGTTCAGATCTCAGAAAATACTTTTGAAATTATTATTCATTACACTGGAGACCTTCCATGTTTCCACAAGCAACAGCCTTACTTTTTCCCCTTCACATAAGCAAAAAACAAACAAACAAACAAAAAAACCCCAACAAAACTCTCCTGTTTGCTTCTTCACTAATCCTCACCTCGTTTATACATGTTCTTCTTTACCTGAATTCTTGTTATATTAAAAAAAGAACCCCAAACCCAAACCAATAGAGAGAAAATAAGAAAAATTGGCACCATTTTTGCCAAAATAGCACTTCTCACCCTTGATCCATGCTTGGCTGGCAAGGTTATAAAAGTCTGTAATCGGTCTGGAGAACCAACTATTTTTAAAAACTCTCTATTCAAAGTTGAACAATACAAGTGTAAGTGCTCCAAAAGACATAAAGAAGGTTGTCGGGTTCTTTGCCACATCTTGGGAGCCTCTGTGTTAAGGAGGGGGGGAAGAGCATGGGGCTGCATGTTTTTTCTCTGTGTGACAAGCTACAAAGAGTGCTGGATTCCTTGGGAAGGTGAACACCTCACACTTCAGGACAGGGAGAAGAGAGCCAGAATCAGGGAGGGTGCTCCTGTCTTGGCTGGTTTCACAAACACACAGTGATGGTTCCTGCTTATGGATCCACTGGACAATCCTGGCTTAGCTGCTGGTGCTTTGTTCCACCTCTCCTATCTCTCTGCTGTTCCTCTCTCTCATTTTCACTACTGTGAAAATTTGGGATTGAGCCATTTGGGATGGCTCTTGCAGGTGTAAAACAAGCCTGAAACTCAGGAAGAGACACCACCATCCACTGGGCAGTGAAAGAGCAGGGCATGACTGCAGGCTGTCAGTGTGAGTGCTGTGCAAGCCTCTGCTTCCAAGCCTTGTGCAGAACCTCTCCTTGGAAGGAGAAGATAGAAGGGGAGGTGTAGTTGGAGTAATTTCTTTAGTCTGGGCAGCAAGGAAAACAAGATTACTCTTGCTTTTCCCCCATAGAGATCACTTTTGAAGCCCCCACTTGTTCTGACACTGTCCCAGGCAAGGAGCAGACAGAGCACAGCACCAGATGAGAGCCACATGCTGAGATCAAGTGGGGAAAAATCTTTTCTGTGTCTCTGCACTGCTCCTGCAGGGCACCTGAATACCACATTCGTGAGCAAAGAATTTACTTTCTCAGTAGGATCATTCTTGATGTTAGCAATAGAAACTTAACAATAATATAAATTTTAGCTGTCCCCTTGTTACCTCCTCACACACCTTGGAACTCTTCAGGATCTTCTCAGTTGCTAGCAAGGAAATTCTCCTTTGAAAGAAAAGAAAACCGTGATTTATTACTGTTTTCACCAGGTTGTGGCATATACAGAATTCTTAATGAGATCATCCCCTCTATCCCTATAAAGCAGCTATGCACCAGCAAAGAACCTGTGCCTTTTAATTTGGTTCAGGAGCTACATTTTGGAAATTTTCAGGACTTGTGCAGCTGAGAGATGACTAAAACAGTGCTGAGAAGGGCCACAGGTCTCTGGGTTTTGCAGCCACACCAGCCATGGAAAGAAGACCTGCCACAGATGCTGGCAGCCATGGGCAAACCTTCTTCCAGAGGAAATGGAGATGTGCTGGGAAGCTCCCAAGAGAGCAAAAGAATGCTTCCAGACAGTCAGGTGGAGCAGCCTGCTGGCTCCATCACCCTGATGAACTTGGCAGCCTCTCCTGCTCCATCTGGCCAGGATCCTGGAGTCTGCAAAGTTGCAGGCAGAGTTACTGAATTATTGGGAGAATACAGATACCTGCATAAGCTTATACACAGTTATACACACACACATATAAATATATATATATATATACACCCACATACATTTATACATCCATGGAGTGAAACTTGCAGGATATATGAACCTGCAATAGCATTCATATTCATATATCCTATGATATATATCTAATATTCATATATCCTATATTGCAGGATATATGAACTCCTAGCAGGACAATGCTTTATCCTGTCATGACTAAGCTGGTCTCTGTGTCAGGCACATTAACTCTGCAGGAGAGCTCTGACCTCTTCCTGGATGAGATTTAAAGACTGCATTTTTATTAGCTTTGGTAGAAGAAGCACTGACTAAAAGCTCCTGAGGTTTGCTCAACAACCTCACATTCCCTGGGTTTCTGTGAACCTGAGTCCTCAAAGTCTTCATAGCAGAGGCCAAATCCCTCTTCCAGCTCCAGCCTGGGCACCAGGCTCTCTTGCAAGGCTCTTGACTGCTTTAGCCCAGAGCAGAGTTTCTGCTTACGTCAGCAGTAGCTGGCCCAGAGAAAAAGGGAACAATACAGCCTTTATAGATTAACAATATTTCAATTTACTGTACATTATGCAGCATATAACATGGCCCAGAGGAGTAATTTGTCATTCTTCTGGATCCTCGCTTTTTCTCTCCTTTCTTTCCCTTCACCTTCCCCTTTTCACTTCTCCTCCAATCCACTTGTGTCTTTTTGCCTCCTTTTCTCTCTCCTTTCTGCACCTCCTCCCTTCCAACAGATCCCACTATTGCTTCAATGGCTCTGCTCCAATCTCTGCCTCTGTGTTATCTTCCAAAGTCACTGCCAACAGAACATCTAAGTGGAGATGCATTCCAGTGTCCTGGAAAGGGATGCATCAAGCAAAGAGAGCAGGACTTGAGGGAGCAGAGGACTGGGGTATGCAAGAAGGGTCACAGGCAGGGAAGACCTGGGGTACAGCCATTGATACAGGCAAAGCAGAGACCTCACTCCCAGCAGCAGGTGATAGAATCTTCTACAGCACTTCTGTCTGGAACTGTCAGCCCAAGGAAAAATAGATTTCATAGTCATAAGGATAAAATAAATAGAGTTGTATCAACTTTGGGATGCTGGATACTTGATCTTATCTGGAACGAGTGTGTGTGTGTGCATGTGTGCAGACACCACTGCTGTTATTTTATTACAGAGTGCTGTTATGAAACTTCCCATTCTGCATAGATCTTCCTTTTCAGACATGTGGTCACTGCTCAAGGGAATATTTACTGGGAAATGCTTCAGTTTTTGCAGACGCGACTCTTCTTGGTTTCATTCTTAGGACTCCTTGGCATAACCAGAGCCTTTGCCACAGATGTTCCAGACACCGCCTTAAAAAAAATGATCCTGACCAAAAATTGGTGCTTTGGTCTGTGTGAAGTGCTAAACATCATTACAAAGCAGCAATTAGTCTGTTAGCTACTTAAAATCTTTGCCTCCTCAAGCTTTGATGTTTAGGTCACATGGAAAAGTGTAGTTATGGACATGAAACCAGCACTCACAGCTTGCTGTGTTTGTTCCAACTCATCCTGGGTTTTCTTCCAAAAGCCAATCTCCCAGCTGACATTTTGGGTGTTGCTCACCTCACCCGGATGCCTGCTCAAGGAAGGAGAAATCCCTTCCCCACAGCAAGTACAGGCCTTCCTCAATTTTGTCCAGAACTTGAACCTCCAACGCTTAGGAGTCAAATTCCTCCAGCCCAGCAAAGGCCCGAGTTCCCCCTGCACTGACCATCTGGGACAACAAGGAGCTGCTTCTCCCAAGCCAGGACCCAGAGGATGCTGTGCAAGCTCAACAAACCTCGACTGGCCCAGCTACACTCCTGCCCTGTGCAGCCACCACAGGGCAGCTCCTGCCTCGTTACCTTCGTGTTCTCTCAAGGTCACCTGACAAACAAAAACACTTCCAGAAAAGAAAAATCCCTTGAGCTCATCCCTCCTGTTCTTGGGATCAATGCCAGCACACGTTCCCCTTTCCCAGTCACACAGACAATAGTTCTTTGCTCCTCATTATACATAAAGTCATGCTTCCAGGTCCCAGAGGGAAGCACAAACACACACAGACTTTCTAGAATTAAAGGTATTCTGCAAAGCATGGGAAACCTTTGGGACAGTCAGAAGAGATAGCAACAGACAAGATTAACCCCACAGTCTGCATTTCCCAGGCCCTGAGTGCACTGAAAACTCAGCCTTTCCTCTGGCCTTGAGGTTTGGCTGCCTGTGCTACAGGCCAGCTCTGACATGGTGCTGCTGCAAGCTGGGATCACAGTGCCATGAAAAATGACCTAAAATAACATCAAGCAGAACTCCTCCCCAATTCCCAGGGGAGCTGCCTTTAAACTCGGGCTCTTGGTCTCGTAGGTTTGCCTGTGCTCATTCACCCTGTTGATCCTGATCAGGGATGTGGAGGGTGAGGTGTCCCTGGAAGCAATCAGATCCAGGAGCTGATGCTCACATCCTCATTGCAGTGCACACACCCTGCTTGCTGAACACCAGCACAGGCAATTCAAGCAGCCCATCACAAGTGGGTGATGCTTTTGTCCTTCAGGCCACCTTCTCAGGTTGGAGCTGAGCCCTGGCATAACTTCTCATGACACAAACCACCTTACATCTTCTCCAGTACAGGGGCGAGCTGATGATCAGGCTGCTGCCTCTTAAAAGATAAAAACAGAGAACCACATCACAGCAAATTCACAGGAAACTTAATTTTACCCTTATTCTTCTTTGTGCTTATGTTGTATTTTGGCATAATTTTCCTTGCTTTCCAATTTTCTGTTCAGCACAAAGTGATACGAGAGCACAGAAAGCCATTGCTGGAGATAGTGAAAGCCTTCCTGGATCATCTGTTTCAGAGCAGGTCTCTCTCTATCCCTGAGTTTTCACTTGCTGGAAAGTTACCCAGCCATATGTTTGCAATTAAAGTCTCAGTTCCTCACAGGCTCATGGCAAACAGTCTGCCTCACCTGGGTCACATCTCCAAAGGGAATTCCCCCAGACTGGATTTGCAGGCTGCATTCGGTGGCAGCTCTGACACAGGTATTAGCCATAATGGAATCCATGTCAATTATGAGTTCATCCATTCGTTTTTCTGTCCAGGCCTCCCACTCAAATTTCAGAGATCTCCTTCTAAAATGCAATTTGACCCATTTTGGAATGGAGAGAGTTCCTTAGTCACTCCATTTGAGACCAATTAGCCTGTTTGATTTGGGATCCTTTATCCCTCAGCGCTCTTAGCCTGTCTGTTCCAATAAATGTTGCAAAAAATCCCCGAGTCTGAAATCCCTGCATGCTTCATGGACCCTATTTCCTACCCAGTAACTGTACTCCCTTTACTCCCCTTTCACCGACCTGAGTCAGTCACAGACTCTGGGGTTACTTTGTGCCATCTCCTTGAAATGCCCTTCAAATTTGTGCCTTTGGAGGCCGTGAGGATGAGGAGGCATAACTGGCTTGTGACACTTTCTCCTGGCTGAAGAGCTCAGAGCAGTCTCTTTTGAGGAGAGCTCATGATGTGAAAAAGCTCTCAGAGTTCAGAGTTCACTTGTAATCAACCTCACTGATTTGGTTTGAAATATTGATCAAATCCTAACTGCTTCCTTTCCAACAAATCTGATGGATGGTCCAGTCAGCCCATGAGTTTGGGGAGAACTCCAGCTTTCAAACCAAGGATTAATCACAGATTTGCTGTGATTATTTGAGCTCAAAGTTTTGTTTTATATGTCCTTCCTGGATGTTTCCAGCCCCTCATGTCCCTGCAGACAAATCAGTGGTGTGGATTCAAGGCTGATAATGGAAACAAGGTCGCAGGTTGTGAGAAGACATCTTCCTGCTTTAATTCACAATCTTTAGAAATTCTCCACGTTCCAAACCAGAATAGGCTGAAAGGTTTGTGAAATGAGGGTGCAACCACAGTACAAAAATAATTTAAACCTGATTTAATGTAAACTTTTGATGGAGGAATGAGCCTTGAGCACATGTTTAACTGTCAGCACAAAGAAGACAGCTTTCCTCATTAGGTGCCCAGATGAATTGTCAGAGGAGAAAGGCTGGAATTGCCTCTTCCCTCCTGAGTCTCTGGGGTTGACCCTGGACTTTTGGCAAGGGGGCTGTGCTTCAGAATCCAAACCTGAACCTGACTCTGAAGTTGGCCACTCTCCCCCTCTGCACATGGCAGACCCAGCCCAGCTGAAGGCCCCCATGGCCTTGTGCTACACAGGGAGTTCAAAACCCAGATCTGGATTTTCCAGCCAGGGATCATCTCTGACTTTCCCAGGTTCAGAACCACAATTCTGCTTGCTTTATGTCACTTGCCTGTTGGCTTTGGGGGAAGAAAATAATATTGTAAAAAAACCCAACCAGTAACAACCCAAAAGTCAGCAATGCTGGCCCAGGAACATTGCTCCTTGCACAGCAGGGAAGAAGACAATTAAGCCCAGCAATACCCACATCCTCAAGCCTTTGGACCTCACATCATTTTGTCCCTCTTTCCTCTACCTTTGTTTTGGGGGTTTTATTTCAACTTCTATCACTTTGGCTCATGCTGCCTGAGAGGCAGGGGAGTTCATTGGTGTCCTCGAAGTGTTTACTCAAGGTTGAAGCACACCCAAGAGGTGATTTTCAAAGCCCCTGCGAGTGCCTGAAACCCCACACCAGTGTGTTTGGTAGAAGGGAGTGGCTGCAGCTGGCTCTGCAGAAATGGGGACAGCTTTGCAAGGACAGAGCGGTGCTGGGGATGAAGCACATCATCCTCCTCCTTTGGTTGGTATGTGGCTGTGGAGAAGTCCTGCTGCAAGTTAACTCTGCCCCTACTCTGGATGATCTCCAGGCTCCCTGCAGTGCACAGGAACTGCTCCTTGGGTTTCCTGAGCCACCTGTGCTGCCTCCTTTGGGGACCTTCCCTGCACATCCTGAACCCAGGAGCTCTGACACCATCCCATGGAAACCAGGCCCCCAGGCCCCTGTGTCTTGTTTGTGCTCTCCAGTGACACAGGACAGGCAAAGCTTGTGACATGCAGGTTCTGCAAAAATCTTTGGTGCTGTTACTTTTTAGGGTAGGTTGCATAAATCTTTAAGATAGATCCAAACAGAGCAATTCAGAGTTCAGCACATCCTTGTCCTACTTGTCATCATCCTTGCACAATCTCCTGAACTTGGATCAAGGCCTGAGGACGGTCCAGATTCATCCTCCTGTGCAGCACTTCTCCACACCGGGGAATCTATTCTGCAACCAACTTTATCCTGCTTTTCTCCATTTTTAACCTAGGTGGTTCTTCACTGAATGCCCTCTGTTTCCTTCCTAAAGTCTTCTGCACTGCTTCTCTTCATTGCCATCTACCTTCCTTTTCTTTCTGGTCCTCCATCTCATGAGTTTTTTCCAAGAGTTTGAACTCCTTTGCTCTTCCAGAGTGGATAAGAACATTTTATATTGGCAAAAAGGTAATATTTTAGAAATAAACATCTCATAATCAAACTGTACAAACAGATCTATGAGTGCACGTGTTTCAACTGGACATTGGTTTTCTGAAGCATTTAAAAAAATATAACCAAATACACTTCATATTGGAAAAATAAGAAAGTTCAGAATATTCTAAAGATGTGGAAAGAGAACTTTCTCACGTTATAGAACTGTTTCATTTTGGGGAAGGACTGGGTTTTCTTTGCTTTTCTTTTCTCCAGAAAAAATATTCAAAACAGGCACTTTTTAAAAGTCTGCACCAAAAAATAACATGTCTTTTAAAAAAAAAAACTTGTAATGAAAAATATCCAGTGGGTCGCAGAGGTGGGTTCATTGCATGGTCACACTCTCTTTTGATGGTGGCGAGGTTGGTTACGCTTGATAAGAGACACAGTGAAGAACTAACAAACATCCTCTGCTTGTCCCAGCTCTCCTCTGCCACAGCTCCCCCCTTGCTCTCCATTCTCTTGGTAGGAGGCAATGTGATATTTGTTGTTGGTTTCTCACCAGCCACGGAGCCTCATTTCTTACGCAGCCCCCCAGGACAATCCCAGGTCCTGGTGTGCAGATGAAATATGGTGCTGTTGGTGCAGCCTGACGGGCCCTCTCCATGGGCAGCTTGCAAGGAAAGTCACCTGTGGCGTTCTGGCTCCATCCTGAGCCCTTTAGCTCTGCTCCTGCTGTTTCTGCTTCCTCTGGCATTGCCGGTGTTGGCGTGGAATGAGGAGTGAGCCCCACCAGGGGCACAGACCTGGAGATGTGTCACTTGTCCCACCGCTGCTAATGACTGCTGACACTTGGGCTTCCACACCTCCACATGAAAGGTGAATGGGAAAAGCTGGGAAAACTCCCAGGTGAGTGGAGTTTTCTTTGTTGTGCAGAAGAGCTCAAGCCCAACTGTTGCAGCAAAAGGAAACCGGATGCCTGTGACATTTGGATCCGAGGCTGGAGCTGCACCTTGGATATCAGAGCTTAAGTCCATCTGCACAAACAATATTTGCTTTCTTCCCACTGCAGTTTTCTGTGCCTCCAGCCTTCACTGCTGAATCAGGGGGCAGCCATGGAAAGGAAGAGAAGAGAGGAAAAGAGGGAAAAGAACAAGCAGTGTGGCACATTTTTATTGGATTTCTAGGTTTTGTTAGGCTTTCAGACGTAGTTGTCTCACTGTGCTAGAAATTATTCTGTAAGATGGGCAAGGAATATAACCTTGGAAAAAAGAAAACCTGAGAGGTTTGAATAAGCACATGCTACCAATGACTAGTGACCCAAACCTGATCATCAAAGCAGTGTCACAGAATGATTTGGCCTGGAAGAGACCTCAAAGATCATCTCGTTCCAACATCCTGACATAGGCAGGGACACCTTCCACTAGACCAGGTTTCTCCAAGCCTTGTCCAAACTGGTCTTGAACACTCCCAGGGACGGGGCAGCCACTGAGCAACTCAGGCCAGTGTCCCAATGCCCTCAGGGTGAAGAACTTCCTCCCGACATCCAATATGAATCCACCCTCTCTTAGTTTCAACCCATTCCCACTTGTCCCATCACTAATGCCTCTCTAGGTCACAATATCAGGACCTGTAATATTTCCCCATCCCACCAGTGAAAAATATTTCCTGTTTGCACAGCAAACTTCTGTCCCTGAGGTAAGAAGCACATCTTAACACAAGGGCTGGGGAACATTTGTCACCAATGTCTCTTTTAAATAGAAATCAGCACATTGCAGCAAATGCCACAACCATCTTGCTGAAAAACAAAATGATTAATGACACTAATATGTAATAATTAAACTATACTCATAGAAATGGATTGTGGGCTGCTCTTTACTTGGGTGGGGTACTGCCCAGTTGGATCAATGGGATATTCTTTAGAGATGCAGCAATCTACAGGGAGGTCCTGGTCTTTGAACAAAGCTATGACTCTTTTGTAACAACAAAACATGACAAAAGTAGTCACATCTCAGCAAGAGCTCCAGTTTTCTGGTCAGAAACACTAAAAATCATGATCACTGATGGTCCGATTTCCACAGCCACCTTGCATCAGCCTGACTCTGCTCCACTGCAAAATCAGTCACTGGTATTGGGAAGAACAGCCAGTGCTTCTGAAAATCCCCTCTCTCGGATTTATTTCAGACTGCTGTAAAATGCTTCTTCAACTCTCATATCAGTCTAAACATCCCTTCTTCAGAAATGGCTTTGTTCTCCATTCAAACTGTGCCTCCCAGCCACTGGAGACATGGAAGCAAAGTGGTCTTTGGTCATGCCTGCTAAGATTTTGGCTCAGAGCAGATCCCTTACCCCACCATGAGGCCCCAGCAATGTCAGCTAATGCACCGTGCCCGAGTTCCTGATCTCACTTGCTGGTGCTTTCCGTGGGGCCAGGATTTCACATGCTGCATTTAAGCTACCTCTGAGTTCAAAGGCCATTCCTCTCAGTGTCAGGCCAAAGCTCTCCTAAAGAAGCCATGAGTGGCACTAAGGAAACTCAGAAATATCAGCCTTTGCAAAAGCAGCGGAGGAATTTTCCCTTAGTAACAAACCCCTCAGCATCTTTTGTTTTGGAAAGCATGAAAATGTTTCCATATATTTCTTTTTCCAAAATGCAGCCCTCAAGAGTCTCGTGTTGCTCTGATGCTGAGAAATTCCTCTGCTTGCCCCAAAAAAAGAAAAATAACAAAAAAGGACAGCCTGCAGAGTGTCTGAAAGACGGCAGCATCCTCAAGCATCCCTAAGCCTTGTTATCCCTGTTGTGTTCACCAAAACACAACTGCTCCCGAGGATTTCAGCAGTGACAAAGCACCACTTCCTGACAGCAAGGGAAGATTTCCATCACCCACATCCCAGACAGTCCCAACCTAGAGTCAACGTGCTGTGCCAAAAGCCCAGCAGCTGCACCACGAGAGGCTCAGGACGCTGCTGCTGGGCACACGGAGACCTTTGCCAAGCATCCTTCAGCCTGCCCAAGCCCTGGGCTCAGCTGTTGTTATCCTGGCCCCCTCCCTACCTCTCTGCAGGCATGTTTCCTGCTGGGAAATGAGTGCCACCTTACAGAGAGGCTCTCTAAGGTGGGACTCTCGAGCTGCCTGGGTGTTGGTTCAGAAGGGAGGTGATATTTGTGCTGCCAACAGCAAATGTCTCCTGCAGGAGCTGTGCTGGGGCAGTGCTTGTGCTGTGCTGACCCCAGCGAGCAGAAGGTGCCTGGCCCATCCAGCCCACGCTGGAACAGCCTTTTCCCTCTCCAGATTTTCCCCACCTCCCCGCCAGCCTGTGCTCACACACAAACAGCAGGGCTGGAGGGTGGGTCCCCGTCACCAGCAGGGCCAGACTCCCAGTTTGAGCTCATCACAGATGGGCCTCACGCTCCCCCAACAACCAGGAGAGCACGTGGGTGGCAGTGACCCCATAGAGAAGGGAGTTTGCTTCCCCAAACCCACAGTGATCCAATAACCAAAATGGACGGGCCAGGAACCCCTCCAGGCATCTCGGGTGGGTTTTTAATGCAACACTCAGGCAGAATTTTTGTTCCAGGTTTTGGTTTGAATTGATTTCTTAAGCACACAGACATCCAAGCCTGGGCCTCCAGCTTCCAGGCTTGTGCAAGAGAATGTTTTTGCCTGTAAAGCCCTGAAGTCCATGTCACAGCTCTTCTGCACCGTACGTAGGCTCTGCACAACGCCTGGCAGAAAGAAATGGCACAAAAACTGTTGATAGATCATCTGTGGAAGGCCTGAACTCCTGCCAAGACAGATAAAAATAAAAGAAATTAAAATAGCTGTGTGTGTGTTTTATGAAGGGAACATTTATATTTTTAAACTAGGAGTAATTGTATTCTGTATCTGAAATGGCATCTGAAAGTGATTTAGTGGAACAATGTGGTTTCTGATTGGTGCTTGAACTAGTTCCAAAACATTTTTTATAATAAGCATCATAAAGATCCCAATTATCTGATCCTTTTCCCTAACATGGTCAGAGAGGATGTTTCCAAAGAAACAGCTTTCGGGTTGGGGTTTTTTTTCGTTTGTGACACTGATCCTGCAAACATTTACACACACTCCTAATCCTGTGAGTAGTCCCAGAGAAATGAACCAAGGCAGCTCTCAGCAGCAAAGCTAATCACAAAGTAAACTACTAATGTTCAGATTTGTTAATCAAGGCAATCCTTAGCCTTTCAGGGAAAGGTCTGCTTGTTATTCTGAGAGCTGTTCAGGATGCATTTACGATTCAATAAAGGAGGCCCCAGCATTACCAAAATAATTACTTACTCAAACAAGCCCGTAAAACTCAAGGACTGCCCCAAATAAAAGGAGGCTCCCCCCCCTCCAGTTTAATAACATAAATCTAGTGAAATGCATCTTGCTGCCATAAAATCAGTTCTACATGCCTTAGAAACCGTTGATTTACTCAGTGGGCAGGGAGGTCAGATCCTGCAAGGGACTCAGAGAGCTGAACAGATGGAGAGAAATTTTAAATCTGAAAGTTTTGTCCACCCACAGAAATGGAGAGCGGCTCATATCTCTACCTTGTAACTTCACTCTCCAAAATAAGATGCATAAAAACAACGTTAGAGATTAAATGCAGCCATTTTGATGACTACTCAATAAAGGGGATAAATAACGACCTGAAACCCCACTCTGCCTTCTTAGAAACATCTCTTCCACTTTTCCCCCTGCAAAAAAAAGCCCTTCTTTCCTGAACTCCCTGGCTTTGGCTAGGTCCTTCCTGCCACATACACAGCAGGGGAACCACAGGCCATCCTGGACGTCAGGTTTCTGTTCTCCTTTCAAACACCACCTCAGTTTTCCTCCGTTTTGAGCAACTTGGGGTTTAATGTGCTGCAGAGGACAGTTGGGTGCCACTCTAACACCACAGGTGGTAACTAAGCTGCAGAGGTTCTTGTGCCAAAAAAAGCTGCGTGGGACATCGCCCTCAAGGTCGTCTTTCTCCTCCTAGTTCTTGTCTGGTAGAAGGAAAATCTCCTCTGTGTACCAGAGAAGAAATATAAAAGCAGAGAGCAAGGGGAGCTGCTAGGCAGTCATCCTCATTCAGACTAGCTATAATTTGGGGAGGTGTGAGGGATTAAGCCTCACACAACAGGGCAGCAGAGCTCCAGCAGCAGGGTTGCATTTGTAGTCAGGAGGAATAGGAAAACAGCTTTAAAAAATGCCAGCTGACTGCTTGTGGCTATGAGCTGATAGAGACCATAAACCACTCCTCACAGCACTGCTCGGCGCCCTCTGCAAGCTCTCACTGAAGCTGGCTGTGGTTTTACAGCACTTCAGCCCTATCCCACACCCATCTCACCTATAAAGTGTTGTCAGACCCATCCTGGAGGTGCTCAACCTGTGCAGCCCCAGGCCTGTGCAAGGGTAATTAGCCTGAGTGTTTGGGTGGACCTGGAAGTGTCACCCAGCTGCAGCAGCCACCTCGCTGCTGGGTGCCCGTGGTCGCTTGGATCACGTTCTGATGATGTGTGAACACAGAGGTGGCCAAAAATAAATAATAGAAGACGCCTTACTCCCCTGAGCACTGAGGCTCTCACGCCAAGAAATATTCTCCCTTCTCGCTGCCTCTTTTTGTGGTGGTTTTCCTGAGACTGAAAACTCTCCTCCACAGCAGAAGATGCAAAAAAAATTCCTGCTGACCTCAGCATGGAGTTTCATCTTTTTGAAGCTTTGTTGCGCCTCTAAGATAATTTATGAGGTGTCAGGATTTTCCGACCACAAATGTCTTGGACGAAAACCGTTTTTACACTACAGATGCCATGAAAAAGAAGCAATTCCAGTCTGTTTTTTCTACAGCACTGTCTGTGTCCACAATGAAGCACGGGTTCAGAGCTCCTGGAGATTATTTGTGTAAGAGTTGTCCAGGCCAGAGCTCCACTGAGACTCAGGCTGGGTCTGATTCCCCACCTTTGCCTCATTGCCCTGATCTTCTCTGTTGGGAGGGGAACTCCCATTTCCTGGTGCTGTGCCACGAAAACACAAGCTTGCCAAGTTATTCTCTGTATGTGTGTTTGTGTGTGTATGTGTCGAACAAGCCAGAAGCACCAGAAGTAAAAAGATCCATTAACAAACCACATTTTTCAACATCCACCAGGATCCCCAGATTTCTCATCTGCGCACTTCTCTTCCCCGTGCTTTAGGTTTTCGAGGGGGAAGAGGAAACCAGGAAAAAAACACAAGAGCCCAGCTTAGCCTCCTCTAATCCAGTGTGCACCTCAGTCTCCATGAAAAGTGTTCTTGGGACGACAGCAGTATTTCCCTTGGCTGGGATGCCCAGCCTCCTGGCTCCTCTCGAGCTGCAGAGCTGTAGACATTCCACTGAGTAGTTTGCAACCCTGCCTGCCAGGAAAACCCAATGTCTCCATGGAGAAATCCCAGCGGAGGAGTTTGATACTCAGTCAGGGATGGAAAAGAAGGGAGTTTATGCCTCCCTGAGACCAATCCCTTCCCTAAAAAAAAAAAAAAAAAAAAAAAAAAAAAAAAAAANAAAAAAAAAAAAAAAGTTAAAGCAAGAGGGAAAAAAAGCAAAAAGGGATCATGTTCATACAGACATGGGCCCAGACATGCCAGGAGTGTTGCTGTGTGGGGTGTTGCGCTGTGGCAGGATGGGCCCAAGTCATGGGGACTCGAGCCAAGTGTCTGTTTAGGTCAGTGGGAGTCTATCAGCTTTGGATCTGGAGCTGAACTTCCCAAAGTCTGGGCACGCTTGCATCTTCTGCTGAGGGGGAGCTTGATTTGGCCTGGTTTTGAGATAGGAACCAGCTGCAAATGTAGGCCTCCAAACATGTTCTAGGAAAGAGGTTATAAAAGAGCTCCTTCTTGCTCAATGCATTTATTCCCCGTGGGCCAGATCCTGACATCTTCATTAGCACTGAGCAGAACCTCACTGCTAGAGCAGTTCAGTGGACTTGAGTGGAGCTATTCAAGGAGTCAGCAAGTACCTCATGTTAGCAAGGGCAGCACCACCTAAAGCTCACAGCTGTTTGCTCCACTGACACAAACGAGTTTTTTCTCCTATTTGCACACCCTGCTACAGACAAAGCACGTGGGGTTCCCTTCTTCCTGGCAGCTCTCCAGCAAAATGTTGATGGCAGATCCTTCCTTACTGCTGGTGTGATAAGAAGAAACAAACAGTACGGGAGCTCTGCTTATAGCTCCAACAGCCACAAAAATCCTCCTGAGATAAAAAGGAGCTCTGATGGGAAGGTCAGAGTTCCTTCCTGAGCATTGCTCTAAATGCCTTTTGTCTGCTTCTCCTCCTAGACTTGAACTGGGCATTTAATCTACTGGGCAGATGAATGAATCCCACTTTTAGACAATCAGGTGTACCTGGTTCACATTACTTGGAAGCTGTGCTCCTAACTCATATTCAGTCTTTAAAAAATCTCACTCACAACACCCAACACGTGCACATTTCATTCCCTCCCTTTCCAGCACAGTGACCAGCTCAGAAATCTGTGTTTTCCTTTCTGAAAAGGAGTGAAAGAAACTTCACCCTTACAATAGCCAGGTTTCCTCACCGTTAGCAGCAGTTAGCATGATTTTTAACTCGTTCTGTATAAAACTCCCTCTTTCCTGCCATTTTATCTTGAATTTATCCTACACAATGCTCTCAGGTATTACAAGCATGTGTCCATGAGTCTGCTGCTTTTCCAGCAGGCACTTCAGGACTTCATGTGGGCAGCAAATTCTCTGAATCTCTGATCTCCCCCAGAACACTGATCTGAAATTATAACAAGAGTAACTGATAGACTGTTGTTTGTCAAGGAAGACCTTCTGGGAGATGTAAAGAAGAGGACAACCACTGTTCTTTTGGGTTCTGCTCTGAATGGGCTGATGGGCAGAGAATTGCCAGTCCATGCAAACAGTTGCTAGCCCATGGAATTACAAGGTCTAAAAGGGAACAGCTGAGTTCTGGAAGACTGCTGTCAGCAAAACTGGAATTATTGGGAGGGAACATAGTGGCAGCACAGGGAAGTTTGTGGAATGATTTCTTTGCATACATTTCATGTGCAAGAATGAATTTTATAAGACCAAAATGTCTTCAGAGTCCTGCTTAAGGCTTGAGATCTGTGCTCACTTTAGGGGATATATAAGAATGGGATTCTGGTTTTAAGTCCTGGCCTGATGCTCCCAGAGCCCAAAGGCTTTGCCATGCAAGTTCTGAATGAGCTGGAGACTGATATATGTAAACACAGGGAGTACTGGAGCACTTTTTGGAGAGGGTGAGCAGGTTAAGCTGTTTTGTAAGATACAGCTAATGAAAGAGCATTGTTGCCCCGAGGAGAAGGGAAGGGAATTGTATTATTTATGCATAACAATGGCAGCCACTGAGGCATAAACAAAGCAACTTGCACAAAACCAGACAAAGGAGGCTGCCACAGAGTCAGCAGTTTCAACTCAGGTTTCCTGTGTCCCAAACTAGCACTTTAATCATCTCCCTTCTCTGTGAGAGAGGAACGAGTATCAGAGAACACAGTGAGCCTCCACATTTTTCTAGCCCAAGACAGCACTGTGTCCATTGTTGGGACTAGCCCCCTAGGAGGATTTATTTCTATTCAGTTTGTGTGTGTCACAGCCAGATAATCCACTGGGTGGTATTTCCCTCTCTTCCCCCCAATCTCTCTCTTTTATGACCACATGACTTCACCCCCTCGTGTGAGTGACAGTACCCATTAGACTAGACCCTGATGCAAAACAGCTGTGTGCAGAGAAGGGGAGGAAGGGAGTTGGGAACAGCAATTTAGAAAACAATTAAGAACATCAATTCCAATTCATTTGCTTGGCCGGGATAAGTAATTTCTAAGAGGTAACTTGATCTGTAGCGGACAGAGATTAAAGGCGCACTCCATTATCTCTAGTTTACAGTCTGGAGGAATTTGTTTTAACTGGTTACCAAGGAGGCTGCATGGAAAAAAAATGGGAAAAAGAAAAGAACCTTTGCCTAAAAATGTCTAAAAAATCCTCCTGATTTCTTCTTTTAAAGAGCTCGCATGGATTTATTAAGTCTGAAAGTATGGACACCTCTCAGAGGTGCTGTAGGACTGCATGAATAAATACCCCAATGTCCCTTTGAACACTCAGTCTGATCTTGCCAAAGTGACCCAAGAACCCCAAGTGTTCTGTAGTCACTCTTGTGTAGGATAACACCAAAAATGGAGTTCGTGATGGGAGAACCACTGATTCTCTGCTATGGAAACTCCACACTCTGGAGCTCTCCCTTCCCACCCTCCTCAGCACTTTTCCACAGCCCTGGGTCTGGTTTCGCCCCAACTCCTGTGGACATGGATCCTTCACTCTTGTTTTACAAAATACAGTGCTGTAAAGAAGTCAGGATGCCTTGCAACTGCAGAGCATCAAAATGCTGCTCAGACCATTGGAGTTACCATTTGGAAAGCCTTGGTACTGGTGCTAGGCACTGCTTCCAGGAGCCCAGAAATGACAGCCCTTGTGCTTGCAGGAACATCGAGGCCACAATGTGTCTCCGGATCTGATGTGAGGAGCTCACGGGTGGGGTAAAAGCACTCGTGGAAAATACCAACCGTGAGCTGGCTCAAAGCTCAGAGTTGGCCTTGAATCTGCATTTCCCTGGCTGGACCCAGACTTTTACCTCTCCTGTGCAACTTTGTCTTAGGGACAAACAGCATCACTGCCATCACGAGAGGGCCAGCCTGCACTTTGTACAGCTGCATCCCTGTCAGCTACCTAAGGCTCTAGGGTGATGGAACCACCTCAGTGCAAATGGGAGCTGAAAAATGTGATGTGACAAATTTTCCCGGACCACCAAATAAATTAAAAAGTGGGCTCCCAGCCCAGAAAGGTTACCCTCCCAAATAAACATGTCCCAGCCTCCCTTGCTCACACACACTTAACTCCTTGCACCCCAGGAGGCTGAGTTCCTCACAGGCTCCAGGACAGACCCAGCATGAACAGGTTCTTCCAGCCAGTCAGCATCTCCCATACAGTAATTGCTTTGGTATGGGCATCTGAGAACAAGACACAACTGTATACACTAGAAATATTCCCTCTGCATAAACTTCTCAGTAGACTTACTTTTGTCTTGTTGCCAGGAAATGTATTTGGAGCCTCTTGCTAACCTCACATTTCTTTGATTAGAGGGGCATGGTCAGTTTGTTCCAACAGGGGAAAAAAAGAAAAAAAGGAATGAGAAACTGGAAAGCCCTCTGGAAGCACATCAGCTCTGCAACCTCCCCATTCCATCACACTTCTTGTGAAAGCTGTACTTTTAAGGGTTGGAAAGGAATGGGGGGAACCCATCCTGTAAACTTGCTTCTCCAGAACAGGGAATGTCACTGTAGGAAAACTTAGAACCTGAGATCATGGATGCAGCACAATATAGTGAGATCCAGGGTGAAAGAGGAGCCACTCCACAACAAATGAGTGATGAGGAGAATCAGTAAATGGTCAAAACTGGTTGGTTGGGTGGGGCAGGACTATCAGAAAGTAAAAATATAGCCAGCCAAACTGAAGTGTGGCCAGGAAATGTGAGCTAACACCTTCCATGGGCCAAGCAAAGAGCACTGCTAGGTCTGTGTGACAGCAAATGGCCAGGGCCTTGGCCTCACAAACTGCCTAAAACCCTGCAAGGTGGGAGATGCACATCCTGTGCCCAGTTCAGCTCAGGGTTACTTTGCAGCAGGAGACAGGCACTTGGCTTCCCTCAGTCCCAGCTCTGCCTGCACAGCTCCCTGGGTGAGGACTCGCCTCCCTCCTGAGGCTCAGCAGCAGTTTGTGAAGTGCCTGGTTCTCTGAAGAAGCAAGGGGACCAAGACAGTGCAAAGTACTCTATTTTTGTCCTGGAGAAGTCATCCTTCTCAGAGTCACACTCATTAGGACAGCAGCCATCATAACCCAAACTCCTTGGATGGAAGTGGGGGGATTGCCAGAGGGAGGATTAGCTGATGGATGTCTTGAGCTGCAAGGGTGTCTCATATGGATTTGTGCAGGATTTTCACCTCAGCTGTCCTGGCTGCAGCTCCTGTCCTACAACACCAAGACTCTCTCCTTGCAGGCCCTGCTCTGCCTCTCACTGCAGCAAGGCTGTGGCCAAGGGCTGGTTGTGTGCTCTCACTTCAGCTCCTTTGGGAAGGAAACCTGCACAGTGTGTCAAAAACACCCCAGCCCTAGCCTGTGGAAAACTTACCTGTGGCACACATAAGGAAGGAGCAGCTTTGTCTGGAGGCAGGATTGATCCAGGAGGGATTCCCAGCTTGGCTGCTCAGTGATCTGATGCTCTGGGCCATCATTTTCCCTTCCACAATAGGGATTCCTTTTGCTTCTCTCTATACTGCACCTTTGAGACCTATGTAGGAAATCACTGTAAGTGACTTTATGCTTTCAGACCTAGCCTTAAGTAAAGACATTTAGAAGGCACAGTTCCAAAACATATTCCTAGACTGTGTGATAGACAGGAGGTTTCTCACTATTCTCCAGGTGAAAGGAGTAGCACAGTCCTGTTTTTCTCATCTCTGACACTGCCCCTGCCTCCGTGTTGTCTTGATCTTTGTTTTCTGCCACTGTGCTTCCATGGATACATCAGGCTACTTGTGTGCACTCACAGTTATGGGACACAAAGGAAGGACAATGTGCAAAGGCCAGTTGGATCCACTTCTGCGTTCTCGAGTTATGTGAGAATTTTCATTTCGAAAGAACAGTTTTCTAACCTTCACTGAGGAATTAAGCCTTAAAGGGTGTCAATTACAGACACAAGATAACAAAATGTCTATTTAAAAATTCTAAAATGTCATTATCTGAAAGCCATCATTGATGCCTTAAGGGGGGAAATGATGCCGTAAGTTTTTTTTCTTTTTCTGTTCTGCTTTAGCTTCACATTAAGTGTTACTAAGTTCTCTTCACAGGGTAGTTAGACACAACAATTCTCTCCAGCTCAAGATTCAAGGACAATCGTTCTGAACCTCAGGCCCAAAAGCATCAACAATGTAAAAAAGAGGAGGGCAAGCAAGGAGGATGGAACTTCATCATTGGAAGTTATTAATTGGACAGTTAACCTCAATATGCAAATGGACCATAACTTATAAAAGTGTGAAACCCCATGCCCAGGCCCCTTTTCTGTGCCCATCTTGAGGCCCATCCTGGCAGGGCTGCAGCTGGGCTCGTGTATTGCCAGGGTGTGGCCTTTGAAGACCTTTCCATAAATACCTACTTTATTCCTCTCATTTTGTCTAGCCTCTGTTCCAGGTCAAACTGATCAGGCATCATCATTCCCATAGGGTGTTTGAGGATGAGAATACTCCAGCCCTGTCAACTCTCTGGCTTTCTACATCAAACATCCCTCTCCTTTCCCACCACCATATTTGCAATTCACACATGGCATGAGGTCAGTTTATTTTTCTGACTCCTAATGGCAGGGGATAAATGCTGTTCTGTCCTCCCTGGCTGCCAAGAAAGGAACAAAGCAGGAGGAAAGTGAGGTACTCTGTGTGCTGCCCCAGAGCTTCTTTATTCCACAGGACTGCAAACCCACCCATGGGTGGGTATCCATGCTTCTGTCACAGGACCCAGTGGAGCAGGGTATAAGACTGCTTGTAATGTTATTATTAAGAGGTTCCCCTTGGGTTGTTTTGAGCAGAAATGTGAGTTGCTTGTTTTCCAGCAGAGGATCAGTTACAAACACAACACCAAGCAGAAAGGCTTTTTTGAGAGCAGGGGCTCTGTTTACCATGTTAATCTCAGGGAAAGTTATTTGGGAGGAGGGAGGAAGTAGTTAAATCCTTGTTTACCATATTGGAAACCCAAATCCCCTTGGTTTACACAAATAAGAGAGGAAAGGGCTCCGTGGCATGAGCACATGGCTGTGACTAAGGAGAGCTGGGTTTGCTCCCTGCTCTAACTCACACAGCTCTCTAAAGACCCTTTTCCCTCGAGATGAGATTCAACCCATCTTGTGTTTGATCCCAGCTGAGGACCAAACCACTCATCAGCAGTGATATTCCTAATGATATTTGATAGTCCTATATTAGGACATTCCTAATCCTAGTGATAATCCTATATTAGGATATTTTAAACGCCAAATTTGTCCAATAGCCCTGGGTAAACTGAAAAGTCTTGCAGAGGAACTGGCCTTGCTTCCCTGGTTATAAGGCAGCTGTAATAACCCATTGGACTAAAGAGCTTAATTAAGACAAGAAGAATGTTCTCTGCTTTTTGGGCTTCCCATACACGCAGTGAAGCTACTGAATCCTTCCCCACCTGAGAGCGGGGTGGAAAAAATCCTAATTATTACAACCTGCACTAATGCTGAAGTGCTGAAGGCCATAAAAGCCTGACTGCAAGCAGATCTGCCTGCCTGAGAAGACAGTGGTGGAAAGTAATCCATTGGTTCCTAAATCCTTTCTCTTTGGTACATGGACCTGTCCCAGTTGTTGTATAACTGATTTGGATCTCCTTGGTGCCATCTTTTGGGAGGTGGCATTTCTCTCCTTGCTGTAGAGATTGCAGTCTGTAGAGGGAGGCAGGATGAAGCTGCCTGTGCTGAAAGTGCCCAGAAAAACAGATAATTAGGTGCTGATCTCAGCTGCATTAGGGCCAAGGCCAGGTTTGCCCTGCCTATGGGAATCAGAATCACTTCATGCTACAAACTGAAGGTGTTATCAGGCATCAGCTTGAGGATCTACAAGACTGAGGAGAGCAGAGGAACAGGGACTGAACCCTAGCTGGGCAGTGAAGTGATCTGGTATGAAGAAGCCCTCATGGCGATGTCTTAAGTTTTAACTTTTATATTTCCCAGATCAGTACTGCTTTAATGTATCACTCTAGAACTCCACAGCCTGTCAGCTGCTGTCCTGCTGTTTTATTCTGACAAAACAACTTCTCTCTAGGCCCTAACTTCAAGAACAGCCTGTTTTTCCAAGCCCAAAATTGTAAACAACTGAGAACAGCAGCGAAGAGAGAGGGAGGCAAACTGGAGAATGGGACTGAACTGCCTGAAGCTGTAATTGGACAATTGTCCTCTGATATGCAGATGGACCAAGCTTATATCTGTCTGAAAAACACGTGTTACTGGACCATCTACTGGGTGTAGCCTCAGCCAGGCTCTTGTGCTGCCCAAGGTGTACCCTGGGAAGGCCTTTCCATAAATACCTGCCTTATTCTTTTAACTCTGTCCAGCCTCTGTTCTAGGTGGCCTCTCAAGGCATCAATGGCTCAGGGTCCCTCTGCCTTGGCCTGCAGACATTTCGGGGTGAAATACAGGCAGGGAGCACATCAGAAAGCAGAGGAACTCTACAGACACCATCCAACAGGAGCCTCCTTGCCCTTGGTAAGTGGTCAGGGCTGCCTCAAATCAAGGCAAATATGGTTCCTCTGGGAACTCTAATGTTTTACTGGATCACTTAGTTTCTCTTGATGAGTGCTGCTTCAGAGTCTCAGTTGCCTGGATCCCAGTGGGGATTTTGTTGGTGGGGGTTTATTGACTTCTTGTTACCTTGAAGTTCCTGCAGTGGCAGGAGTCAGAGGTAACTCCTGGAGTCTGTTTATTTTACGGGTTGGATTTTTAAGAGTCTGCCAACGGTACCCCGATTTTAGGAGAAGTCACTTGTTTATTTAGCAGTGCACTCACATACTGATCCATAAATAAAACTAGAGTGTTGTTTAATAAGACCCAACAGAAGGTCAGCCCTGGTTCATTGGTAAACTGATCAATCCAGAGTGCAAAAAGCACTTCTCAGGAAACTCAGTCTAACTGAGGGAGGTACCAGCCAAATTTCAGTGTGATTTGCACTCCATTGAGTTTTTAGGAGTTTCTGTGCCCATACCTTCTGAAAGGAAAATGCCCAAAGATCCAAGATGGAGTAATTTCCAACAACATTTACTTCAGACCTCTGGAGAGACTTCCAGAGTTGTAAGATTTTTACAGCTGGGGCTGCAGATCCAAATTTGCATCTGTGGGAGAAAGAACAGACTTGAATGCACTCAAGTCTCACAGAGGGGTCCACGAATTTCCTTACACTGGAGCTGAAATTCACCTCACCTCCCTCAGACACCAAAGAATTTCTTGTCTGGACCTAGGACAGTCCCCTAGGCTTCTTCTATGTGGTGTGCATGGGATAACCTTGGGATAACAACTATAGGAGGGAAGCAGATTTCTGGGAGGATCTGGCCTCTCCCCAGTGACAATTGTGGGAAGTCTTGACATTGCCTTGACCTCAGATGAGTTTCTCTCAGAGTCCAAATCAGGTGAGAAGCACCTCCCCCCTGGTGTGCCCTGTGACCACGTGCAGCCATGGAGAAGGGAGCCACAAGGGGTTTGGGACAGTTTAGCCAAGGCTGTGTCCCACACTGCAAAATCCTCACATGGCTGAGAGGCTCAAGGCACAAGCAGCATTAATTCACAGAGGCTGGGACAGATCTGAGTGGGTTTTACAAGCGAGACAAGTCAGGTGTCACCCAGGGGATTTGCCATGGAGTCCTGGGATGGGGCCAGGCTGAGCAGATAACATCCAGTGCTGGTCCAGGCACAGTTCCCTTGGCAAACAGGGAATTACTTGGCATGGCTGGGGATCCAGATCACACAGCAGCCCCTGTTGCACTGCAGCAGATGCCTTGGGAAAAGCTGGCAAGCCACACATATTGCCAGGGCCACAGGGCACCTTGGCCAGTACAAAGTGCATGTATTCTACATATTGGTGTGTGCATGGGTGAAACTGTTACTGTGACACAGAGGGGAATAATCCAAAGATTTTGAACCTAGGTCTGTGATTTTTGGCTTGATGAGAGAGAGAGGAACAAGCAGGCACCATGTACCTAGAAAACAGTTCAAGTCACTGTGAAGAGGCACAGTTGAGTGGAGCTTTTAGAAGGATTTTGCTATCACTTTAATGCATCTGTTCAGAATGGGATCAATGTGTGGACCTGCCAGGTCTCCACTGACTGCAAAGAGGACCCAAACAGTTACCACCTTAGATGAGATATCTATATTTAGATGTCTTCAATTAAGTGAGGTTATTTGTACCTAAGATGCCAGGGTTTTGCAAAGACATGCTAGTGCTAAACTCAGATTGAATTGGCCAAAAGCTTCAGAAATACCTCTAGATGAAATATCTCTAGATGCCTGCCTCCACTGACAGGCACTTAACTGCTTGCAGACATGGTCTCCAAGAAAATTCTGAGAATGTGACTTTGTGTGAAGCTGAGGTTGCTACAAGCCAGACCTTCAGAGATTTACAGGCATCCAAAGACACCAACAGGTATCTGCTAAGCCACAGTGCACTTGCAGGACTTCTAAATGTCTCTAAAAACCTCTGAAGACACCACAGCAGGTTGAAATGCCTGCAAATTCAACACTTCTTTGAAGATAGATACAGGGAAGAGGGACTTTTCACCAGTTTTGTGGTTTTATTTTTGCTGCAGGCATATGCTGGGTTGCTGTTTCAATGCTTTGAAAGGAACAGAAGCTGTTAATATTCCTGAGCACCATGTTCAGCCTGAGCCCTCTCTTTGGAGAACATTCCAGGTTCAGCCTGAGCCCTCTCTTTGAAGAACATTCCAGGCTGGGCAAGTAAGCAGGCTAACCACAACTGTGCTGTTTCAATGTGTTCCAAGCACAGGCAGAATCAGTTTATGTCTGCCTGCAAAACCTCCTGTAGTTCCTCTGGTGGCCTGGTTTGTAGAGGTGCTACTCACTCACAGCTACCACTCAGGTAAAGCTGCCCTTCTGTGCCTCAGTTTCCTTATCCCAAACACAATAAAACCCATTCTTCATGGCCTAGGTGTCATACACAGGTGTATAGTGTCACACAAATATTGTTATTTATGGTGATGAGAACGTGAGCTTTGTTTGGTGCAATGGTCTGGGGTTTCCCACTTGCCATCACTTGGAAAAGACAGGAATTGACCTGCATGATTGAAATACGGGGTGTTGTTATTGCTCTCAGACAAACAGAATTACCTCCTCTTAAAATCCAAGGTAATCTGTTTTACTTCAGTGAGACGTGGTGATGTCCACAGAAAACAAATAATTTTTGGCAAGTGGAGGCAGGATTTTCTTGGCAAGTTGGAAGAAGCATCAAAGGAAGAGAAGGATGGGATGCAGCACAACTGCTTTTAATCACACATAAGAGTGCAGTTCCTCTGGACAGGCCTACTGCCTGATATGCCATTGTAAATGCTCTGGGGAGCCTGGAAAATTCCAAATGAATGGCACAAAGGTACTCAGGGCTCTCCGTGCACTGAGTGGCAAAGCTTTTGCCAGCTGGCATTAGGCAGAGCTAAACTGTCCCTTGAATGCAGTGTCCTGGTTCCATGACTGATTTTCAGTGGGTGTTTGGTTATCCAAGTCCCTCCCTCCTTTTTGACAGGCACAGCTTCTCAGAACTCTCTGAAGATGCTGAGTTGGTTGTAACAGGGGTGCTCTGTCACTGCACAGCCACTGGAGAGAGGGGAAGCTCTGGTTCCAGCCCAGCCCGGCTCTGAGGTGGGCAGAGTGCTCTGGAGGTGTCAGCTGCTTCTTCTTGCCTGTCAAAACCAGTGGCTGCTCCCCAGAGCAGGCATGCTGAGCTGCCTGAGTGGGTGGGATAGGTCTGGACAAAGACAGCTTGGGGAAATGCTTCTTGACAGGGCTGTTCCTCTGGAAATCCATTTCCTCTGGAAATTGCTGACTTGTTTCACTAAATTCAGGGACAGGGAATGTGCTGATTTTATTATTTGTGTTCTGTAGGAAACTGATGTTTCACTTCAACTATTTCAATACTATATAATGCATTACACTGTCATCTCACATCACATGTCAGTTCAAACTAGCTTATATAAACATCCACCAAGCTAAAAATATCTGATATCGTTTCAGTACTTCTGAAACAAAGCGTTTCAGCACATCCATCCAGCTGCATGTTTGAAAATGATGGTGCTCCCTTCCAGTTGGGAGTGAAAGGACATTTGCAATGTCTGAATTGCCTTTGGAACATGAGCAGCTTGAGCTGTGATGGTTGCTGGAGCTGCATGGCTGGGATTGCTGGTCAGAAAGCTGCAACAATTGCTCCTCTACATTTTGTGGAGTTGCAGTGGCATTGGGAGGCTGCAGTCAGGGCTTGAGGCTCACATTCATATAATAAAGATAATGCTTGGCCTTCAGTCACACAGAATAGAAGCACTGGACCTGAGTGATACCAGAACTTGGGTAGTGGCTTGGCAAAAATGGGATTTTCCTGTGCTTTGACTAAGCCTTTCCTTGGTGGGGTTGCCTGGGAGAAAGATCTGATTGAAGAAAAAGTTGGGTATTTCCCTAATCACCTGTCGGGGTGAATGAGGACTTGAGCTTGAAGGACCCTCAGTGTTCTGTGAACCTTTTCTCAGACAGGGTCTTGATCTTGGATTAAATTTCTGGTAGCATCAAGATCGGGAAGAAGTCTTAAATGAGCACTAAAGAAATGGGATTCAAATCCCCTCTGCAATCCAAGGGGCTTAAGACTTCTTTAAATGAATGGTTTAAATAACCTGGAAGTTGAGGCAGAGTCATTGAATTGGGTATCCAGTCCTTGAACACCAAAGAACAACTGATACAGAGATGATTTCTAAGCAAAATGTTCTGTCTGAAATTTGTGATTGTTTATTATTATTTTTATATACTATTGGCAAAATGCAGACAGCCCTGAATTTCTAAACCAAGAATGGCCCTTAGCCAAATTAAGGAACATTTAAGGGTGGCCTGTTCTAGATGACTGGGAGTTCTTGAATTAAAATATGCCTCAGAAAGGGAGGAAACCAAAATATTATTCAGTCTACAGCAATCTCATGCATTTAAGCTCCTGAAGGACTTGTGTTTCTTTACTCTTGAGATACATTATGTCACAAGAAAAGTTGTACTGTTTTACTGTGGAAGCAACATAGCCATGAAACATTAATTTCCAGGAATGTGGAAACCATGAAATATGGGTTTTTCTACTAAATTAAGATTTTACTTTTCTCTTCTCACATAGTTAAGGAAACCAATTTTCATTATATATTTATGTATATGCATTCTGGAAATTCTAATAAAATTCTAACAAAACACAGGAAGAATATTTTTACATCAAAAAATGTATTTCACTGGTAACCACACCAGTCATTTATGTTCCATTTTTCATCCCGAACCACTTTGCATTCTAAATCCATCTTGGAACCACATCTCTCGTTACTGAACTGCACCCACTGTGGTGTGTACATGAGCAGCTGATATATTGTGCCCTGTAAGATGTGGCTGATTTTAATCTGTTTAGATTTGTATAAAGTTCTTTATTCCCCTACTTCCACAGTGCCATTCTCTCCCCATGGCAGTGACCAACCCCACTCAGCTCTGCCTGGCACAGACCCCACTGCACAAGGATCTCCAGCAGTCCCCAAGTATTCTGCACCACGGCAGATGCCTCTGGCTGGAAGAAAAAATGGTGAAGGGCAAATTAATTTCTAATCCGTGTAAAGGAAAATATGCAAATATTCCCCTCTTTTTGCTAGTCGGTGTTACTGATTATAGGACTGATGCCTGTTTCTTGATAAAAATGTTACTTACTCAATTTGCATCCAATACCAGCTGATCAGAATGAAAGAACTAGTCAAGACATTCCAGAAGCATCTGTGTAGTGGGAACCATAGATTTCTAGGCTATAAGACACGCCAGAATATTCACCCAATCACCAGTGTGGTTTTCCTTAATGCTACAATTAGTGATGGAACATTAACAGAAGAGTTACTGGATAAGATTTGATGGCAGAAAGCCTTCTGCCATAAACTGGTAATTCTCAACATGTGCAAACATATTGCTAGGGAAGATGAGTTATGCAATTAAAGTCAAAACTGGAGATTTGTTATCAAAGGGCAGCAACGTGTACTAAAATCCAGCTGAGAGGCTCCCTTATCTTGTTATCTTCAGGCTTCTTTTTTAGTTAATCTAACACAGCTGACAATATTTGACACAGCTAATTGTGCTTACGGTCATGTGAGGGATGTTTTATAGAACTCCTTTCCACTAGCACAGAGAGATTTGTCATAGTGCAGCTCTTTATAGAGCCTGAAAAGCTTTGCCAGAATTGTATTTCAGGCGTGTAAGGTGTGATAAAAGTTCTGACAGAGTCAGAACCTTTCTAATGCTATTAATTTCTAAAATTTTGAACACGCCTTAAAAACATTTTAAGTGCAAATTATGTTAAAAGTTCAAATCAAAAATTTGATTTTGTCTGGATAAAAAATTTTAATCAACCTGGAAAACTCTGGTTCTCTAGTTTTCCCTCATAACAGATTTCAAAATTCCCCCTTCACATCTTTATTTAAAGCAAAGCAGAATTGCAAATTCTGAATTTGTTTGCAAAATGAACTTCTGTCCTCCCACAACACTTTCTGTGCCTCTACAGAAGAGGACAAGAAGCTTGATGTACAATTTCTGTGAGCCTTAAGGAGATGGGCTGCATGTCAGTATTTTCAAATCCAGGCTTATACAGCTGCTCTTTGAATATAAATCACAACTTTTGGGTTACACTAACACTCTCTGCAGCTTAGCACAGTTGTTAATTAATACAATACTGTATTAGTTCTTCTTACAGTCTTACTATTAATGCTCCGTGAAATCCCATTAGCTCTGCATATGGTGCCAGACTTGTTCTGAATGTGGGAAAGAAAGAAATGTACAGTGGTATGAATAATAAAGAGAGGCTTTCAAGTGGTTTCCACTGTGAACATTCTGAAATAAAAAAATATTTTCCAGAATGTAATATGTGGGGCAAGCTTTTCACAAAATTTCAATGCAAACATGCAGATATTTGTCAGCCAAGTTTTCCCCTGGAGTGTGAGATCCCTTATGCATCACTATTGTTCTATGGCAGAAACATCAGCAAGATTAAGTAGCTCCTAAAAATGGAAAATTAACCAGGTTGTTTTATTGTCCAAATTGACAGAAATGCAAAAAAAAAAAAAATTAAATAAATTGCACGGCTGATGCTAATAAAAGGATAAAACTTCCCTTATATTCTCGGTTTAAATATTTTAAAGTACAGGTAGAGAGGACAGTCAAAATCTGGGTGAAGTTTTCCAGAAGTTACTTGAATTTCCTGCTTCAGTGATCTGATAGATTCTTTTTAAATTCCCAGAAGATTTAAGTGCCGTAGTAAAAAGCAGGCTGGTTTGTTAACACCTCATACAGAACACCCCAAAATGTATTAACTACTACAGAGTTTTGTCCAGCATTGCCTCCTTAATGAAAGAGAGATCCAACAAGGAGGTTAGGGAAGCTTTGAAAAATGGGAAGAATGATGGAGCAGGCTGGATTTAGAAGCAGACTGTTCCTGGGAGAAGCTTTGTCATTCCCTCCTGACCCCTCAGGAGCTGCTTCCCTGGAGCAGTGCATGGTTAGGAGGATCCCAGGAGGTGCTTTTCCCCTTCCCTGTGCCATGGCTCATCCTGAGTGCAGTCTCTGCAGCCTGGCTGGGCAGTCAGGGCTGGGCAGGGCCTTTCTGCATGGCCAGCATCCAGACAGGGACACACTGCTCAGGGAAGCCCTGCTGCCTCTCCTCCTGCAGGATGGTGAGGCCGCTCATTTCGATGAGGCTGTGCAGGATGTTCAGGTCCCGGATCACGCTGCTGTCCAGGCAGTCCAGGGTGCAGCCCTCCCTGGCCACATTGTCCTTCAGAATGATGACACCGTTGTCCTTCAAGCCATCCTGGCACCGGATGAGAAACTCCAGGAGATCTTTGTCTGTCAGATATCCTACAGGTGAAAAGATGGGAAATAGGTCACTATCAACCATTCAGAATGGTGCCTTGGTCTGAGTCTCCATAGCCTGTTTATTGCGGAAAATTATTATTCTAGTCCTGCCAGATTCAAGTATGAAATCTTGGGCAAATCAACGAGATCAACAAATACAAACTCCAATCAATATTTAGGATCCATACTGGTAGCAGCAACAGATGTGGACAGAAGCCACTGAGGAGAGTGATGAAAATACTGGGTGCTGAAGGGTTCTTTAATCTGGTGGTTTAAGTTATAATAAGAATCAGTGGGAGGAAGCTGGAGTCAAACAAACTCATATTGGGAATAAGTGAAAACTGTTTAGAAGTGTAAGCAATTACCCATTGGAAACTACCAACAGAAGTGGGGTTTACCACCTCTTGAAGTCCTCAAACCAGTCTTGAATTCCGCAAACCAAGTGTGGTTGAATCTCTCAAGATATGTTTTAATTGGACACAAACTACTGGCTTAGCACAAGGGTAAGGAAATGAATAGAACTTGTGATATAGAGTAGGTCAAACTAGATCATCACAGTCCCCTCTGTCTTTTAATGCTAAAAATCTCTGTAACTTTGTGTACCCATCAAAGGAGTTCTGGACCAAAGATCCAGCAAAGAATGCAAGACCCTCCACAATGCCAATTAAACTCCTCGTGTTACTCTATACCCCACTGGATTTTTGCAGATATGTATATATTTTTAAATAGTGCTTTTTTCAATATGTTATTGAGATTCTGTTTCTTATCCTTCCTTGTCAAAGATCAGGAGTTCTTTTGAGAACAGAGGTGTAGAGCTCAGAGAAGAGCAAAACGAGAACTCTCACATGTGACACATCTAACATGAATTAGCAAGGACAGGTGATCACAAACAGTGATGGTGGCTGCAGGAGAAGAAGCAGATGGTTGTTATAGGAGGGGCTACAGTGGGACATAGCTAAGGGTCTGATAAACTGCAGTACGTGTAATAAGACCTGATCTGATTTACAGGTACTGGTGATTCCTGTAAATGGAAAAAAACTATGGCTTTTTTCCTGATTGTTTGCTGAGATACCTGCAAGCCTGGATAATCAACAGATTCAGAAACCACTGTTCACAAGGGAGGTCAGCCCCTGGCAACCAAGAAAGAGTATTCCTGCTCAAGAAAATCCATCTGTAAGGCCTCCCCCTCAGCTGCACCTTTGCATGCAGGCTGCTCTCCAGGAATTGCTACCTTTCTCCAAGAGGTGACCTGAAAAAACCAACTTGATTTGTACCCACTGTGCATGTGGCTTGGGGCAACTCTCAGAAGTCTCTTGTGATGTTTTAGGAAGTGGTGCCAAATATTTGAGAGCCTCCTTTGAGCACAGGCTGCCTGTTCTGTGAGATGTCAGGCTGGAAGAATCACACAGAACTAACCTGAAACCCACTGAATCCAGATGACATCGTATCTCCGTGGGGCTGGCGTGAATTCCTGGAGGCTTTTGCAGTAATACATCTCTACTCTGTCCTCCTTGCCCTGCAGGTAGTTTGGGACCTCAGCCAGGAAGTTCTCCATCATATCCACCAGTTCCACACTCTTGAAAACGGGCAGCAGGACGTGCTTGCTGATCCGCCCTATGCCAGAGCCACAGTCCAGGGCACGGCTGGTGCCAGCTTTCCCCACCCCCTGTGGGACACAAGAAAATTATTTGAAATCTGGAAAATACCACCTGAAAAAAAATCACAGCGACCGTGTTACCCACTGTGTGTCCAGCCAGCCTGGTGTCTTCTCTCCTTATCTCTGCAGGGCCCTTGGGAGGTCGATAAGAATCAGCACCACTGTCTGAGCTGAGCTGGGCTCTCACATCGTCGCTTCTTCCCACTGCATTTACGGCTCTACAGGAAGTTTTTGCTTGGTGTAAGAATAGACAGAGTCTTTCACAAGCTCCTAGCTTTCTCAGGAAATCCACTGCTCTTCGTAAAGTCCTTGCAACCTCAAATATTTACACCTCACATGGCTAGGTAAGCCTCATTCCGTGCCCTGTAAAGGCCTAATAAAAAAAGAAGTGTACACCCAAAACTGCATGAAAGCAGTAACTTCTGCAGCAGAGAACTCCCAAGGTGCCCACGGGCATTTCTGCAGATACACAGAATCCCCAGGGTCAAAGTGCAGTTCTCTAAACAAATTGTGTTTGAACAAAGATCTTGGAGTGCTAGGTAACTTATGATGACTCAAGAAGTTTGGGCTGGAGCATATACAGAATCTCTCTTTTAGGCATAGAGACAAGCAAGATGATTGACTAGATTTTGCTTAACTGTTCCTTTTCATAAATGTCATCTTTGGACAGAGATCAGAGATGAAAAAATGTGGCACAAAGGCTGTGACTATGAGAAAATAATGAGGCGCTGTAAAAGAAGCTTTATAATGAAAGCTGCATTTCACCCCTAAAGCTTCCATTCTAGCTATAAAAGGGCTCTTAAGAGCCTGCTGCTCTTCTGTAAAACAGAAATACTGCACATGCACTGACTGTGAGACAGGAGCTCCCCTGGCCAAAGTTATCTGTTAAACAAATATATTAAAAGCAAATGTAAACACCTTTTCCCTGTCCCCTGGAACTGAGAGTTGAAGTGAAAGCTGTGGGCCAAAGTCCCTGCTGCGACTCCACTGCACTCAAAGGAAATAAGCCCAGGAAGAGTCTTGCTCTTCCTGCTTATTGGGAGAACCCCCTTTGTGATAAACCAAGCATAAATCACGTAACTCACACGTTTTTGGCCTGGCTTCAGTGGGTAATTCAGTAGATTATTAAGGTCAAAGGACAGCACTGTCAATGACATGACTATGAATAGCCCAGGCGAGCATCTGATTACAGGCAGTAATTGTAGAAAGAGCACACGGCCCTCAAGGGCCCTCACCAGTCCCCAGGGCTGCTGCTCCCAATTTGTATGCCCAGGAAAATTAATCTCCTGATGTGTGCACGAGTCCTTCACAGGCCTTCAGCCCTGCTGGGCTCTGGAGGATCCCTGTTTGTAGTTAGCCAGAAAATGGAGCCATTCCTCCTCCACGGGCTGCACTCAGGAGCACGTGGCTTTTACTGAGGACCGGACTAAGAGGTCTAATAAAGGAGTTCAGGAAAAGAGAAGGAGCTCTGTCTTGGATCTTTACAAGGTGGATTTCCACGCTGTTGCCTGGCAGATACACACAGGTATACACGGATGGGATTAACTAAAAATCTTTGAGAAAGCTGCTGAGAAAACAGGGACGATTCACCAAAACCACCGAGAGAATTCGACAAAAAGCCAGGTAACGTTTGTGTTTCATAAATCTACAGTCACAGCACCTCGCTCAAAACAGGGAACACACCCCCCATGGCACGTCACAGCAAGGACCTCTGATGCCACATCTCTGTGTGCCATGGAGAAGGAGGAAAGGGAGCAGTCATGGGAGATGAAGTTTGAGCCCACACTTCGCTGCAGAGGAGTGAGAGCTGTGGGCAGTCAGTTGAGAAGCCCTGTGAAACATCACGGCTCCGTTTGTAATGAAAATGTTGACATAATTCCATGTTCAGCTAATATATTTTCAGTTTGGAAGTGCTCAGGGCTTTGACGGAGTATTAACATTTTCTTTGGAAGGCAAACATTTTCCCAAAAGCCTAATTGAGTTGAAAATCAGACTCCTTATTTTAAAAAATAGTACAAGTGAAAACTGTAAGCCAGAACGGGCTTCAAAATTTAAGACTGACTGCTCCTCTGACTACTTGCTTCCCATTACTCAGAATCACTGTCCTTTAGGACACATATACACCCCAAAATTGCTCTCTAAAGCTAAATAGGGCACTCATAAATTTCATGTAGAATAAAAGAGCTGGGGGATATGTTCCTGGTGCTACTTCAGGTCTTGGAAGAGCAGGAAGGCAGTGAAGCTATGTAGGACAAAAAAAAGGAATCAGAGTTCAAGAAATAGATAAAAATTCCGGTGGTTTTCCTTCTAAATAAATAGAAAAAGAGCACCTTTTCAACAGCATCTCTTCTATCACCCTGATCAAACAGGAGAAAAATCACTTTCAAGAAGTTTTCACTCAGCAAGTAACCAATCATGCAGGTGAGTTGGGGGCAAGAAAGGGAGAAAGCGCTGAGGGCAGAGAGGGAGCTATAAAGTCAACATAATCTCCATCTGTAATATTTTACACACCTACAGCTCACAACCGATGCTGAATTAATGCTTCCTTTGTTTCCCTTATTTTCTTTTTTACTCTCCACCTCCGGACCAGGCGCTTGGAAACACCGTGGCTGTGTGGACATCGAGGCATGAACACACATTAAATATGCAGGGCTGGGGCTCTGCTGATAACCCTGTACCTGAGACAGCCTGGAGCTTGTCTGCACAGCGCTGTTTGGCTCAAGCCATGTTGCTCTTGGTTTGAGTTCTGCCCACACACACATAAAACCTCTTAACTCGAGCTAACAGTGGCACTTTCAACTCCATTTGACTCACCCACGAAGGAGACAAGGCTGAAATATAAGTGAAGCCCTCAGTCCTTTCTGTAATTCCTTCCATGTGCCCAGGCAAGATAAATTCTCCCATGGTAAAGAAACGTGTAGCTCAGTTTACAGTGGTGCTCAGGATCATGCTAAGAAATGCCACAGCTGAAGGTATGCAACATCAGTCATGGAAGGGAAATGTCACTGTGTGGCATTTCCACGCCAGCCAAACTAACTCAAGAGGGGTAATTTGAGCAGAACTGGGCAACTGGTTTTTTTAGGGAGCACCGGTTTTGCCAGAATAGAAAGTTTTAGATGAATAAAACCCTCTGTGAAACCGGTATTTCGAACCTAGAGAATAGTTTTTAGCCAAAAAAACATGTGAAAGAATGTTGAAAATGTCAATGTACTTGTTTTTTTTTTTTTTTTTTTTTTCNTTTTTTTTGGTAACTTTCAGGGAAAAAAGAAACCGAACTTGTTAACTTTTCATTTCTAAAGAGTATTTTTTATTTTGGAACTGACTTGAGCTCTTGAAAACAAAGGGAAAAGTTTTTCAGAGGGTGAAACAATAAAATATTGTTCAGTTGATCTGAAACTAATTTTCCTATTTTCCAATTTTGTTAAACTTGTCTTAAAAAAGGAGGAACTATATTAGGGTGAAGCAGATTGGTTTTTTTCTATCTTGATCACCTTATTGGTTAAAAAAAATATTAATAGAGCCATAAACTTTGTAAGAGAGTTCATTAACTTTATTATAAATTCACTGCTACAGAAAGCCACTAAATATCTGTATCTGATTGAGCAGGATTCAAATTTCAGTAGTAAGAAAGGAAAATAAACCATAAGTAACACAATTAATTGACTGCATCTCAACAGAGGACGGGCTTTAACAAACCAAACCAGAATAAGCAGAAGGTGCAGAGTCCTTTCTGATCCTCTTTTTTTTTTTTTTTTCCTGTTTGATCTTGGCCATTCAGAGTATCCTTTCTATCCCTGGCTAATTATAGGAGTAGTAATTCTGCTCTGGAGTATTTTGTATCTGTCATCACAGCTGATGCATTGGGTATGATTCCTCTTTGGCATGTGAAACTCTGTCACAGACTGTACTTCTTTCCTTTTCGGGTCTTGGAGAGCAGAAAAGTGGAACAGTGTGACACAAACCTGCTGCAGGAAACTGCATCTGTGTGATGTCTAGGAAGGGTGAAATCTTCCCCTGAGCACACTCTTATGCACCACTTGAATTCCACAAATATCCTTAAAACAAGACTGAAATAAAATTTAAGGAATGTGCCCCGACTGCATTTCATTTTTTTTCTGAAAATGCCATTTTCAGAAATGTCATTCAGAAATGTTACCTTCAGGTTCAGCTCCTTACTGACCCTCCTTTGTATTTTCACATTTTGTGTTTGTTGACAGCGTGGTACAGTGAGGCTCTGAGAAACCCTTTTTTGCACCAGCATTAATACAAATGGCTGCTGATACAGAAAAATGCAGCTATTCACTTGTGTTTTGCTGGCTCACAGCCTCAAAAGTTTCCCTCTATCAGGTACAGCAAACTTTGCCATCACTTGCCCTTCACTGTTCTGCATGATTTCTAAGCCATACTTGTTTTCCATCCCAATCCATCTAAACTGTGCCCTTTTTTTTTTCCCATGCACAACATCTAATTAACCTATTGAGCTTTCTTACCACAGTGGATCGTTAAGGCTAAAAAAAGGTCATCTGGGTATCCCAAATTTGTACATTTGAGCAGAAAATTAAAGATCTATGGTAGCATTATCTAGAACTAGTAATTTTGTCAGCAGGAGAACATAACAAATTTGTTTTGCTGTAGTTTTGTGGATGCTTTAACATCTAATCAAGCTGATTTAGTGGGCTCCTTCCCTGGGAAGAGCAGACAGAAAACCATCAGGCCACACTTCTAAAGATTTTTCAGATTTCCAAAGACAGTTTTAGGACTCAACAGGATTTTCAGAAACCTAAGGACCAAAGTGATACCGCTCTTAAAATCCCACTTGGCATCTCCTTGCAATTCAGGTCAAAGCAGACCTTTGAAGATGTTTACAGATCTTTAATAATCTGTCTGAAAAGGTGTTCAGTGACATGGAATGTTTAAGGAAAAATATTTTACCTAATATATAGCTTATTCGATGTATTTCCAATCTGGGGGAGGTGGTGGGTTTTGTTGCAGCATTCTCAGAAATATCTATAAACAGGCAAACCAGAAACTGGGCATGTGGTCTCAGCTACAGTTTCCCAAATGCAGGAATTTGCACAGACAAATCTGCCACTGAAACCAACAAGGATTTTATCATGAAAGATCCAAGTCCTGCACTGAGAATTAATCCCTCATTCAAACCCAGCCACAAGAACTCCCTGCACAGTCCTGGCTGCATCTTGGGAGCATTAGAAAAGGATGTAAAACAGGTAAATAACGATGTAAGACCAGGCAAAATGTGTATCCTGGCAGGACACACGACTAGACCCCACAATGGCGGCGACCCGTGACTGCAAATCCGGAGTGACACATGGTGCCACTCCAATCAGATGTGCCTGGGCACCGTGTGTGCCATTTTTGACACATCACCACTGCTTCTTGCAGCAGGTGAGATGAAATGACTCACCCCAACGAACTTCCTGAGGAATTCCCGGGAGGATTCGACGTCTGCGTTGGAGAGCTCGATGTAGTCTCCCATCATCCCCTCCTCCGTGGCCGGCACCTCGCGGTAGAAGTGTTTGGCCCTGGCGTAGAACTGCATCTCCCCGTTGATGACTTGACTTGTCAGAGCATAAAGCTTCACTGCAAACAGATAAATCACTGGTTTATTGTTAGTGATAGATATTTCTGGCTTAGTGAATTGCTCTGGAGGCATGATGGTGAAGACCTGTAAACTGAAGTTGAGCCTTCAAAACACCAAATCAACAGTGGAAGGAAAGGTGTTGGATTGAATCCTGCAAGACCTTGAAGGGATCCAGCCCTCCTTGGGCAAATTTGGCACTTTCCATGTTCAGAAGTCGTTTCAACCATCACATTATGTTTTTGTGTCACTGAAAAATCACTTCAGGTTTGAAGTGCCACGTGCCAAGGACAGCAAGGGGTCTGATTTTTCCTGGAAAAGCTGTTGATGCCTTGAGAGGCTACCTAGAACAGAGGCTGGACAGAGTTAAAAGAATAAGGCAGGTATTTATGGAAAGGCCTTCCCAGGGTACACCTTGGGCAGCACAAGAGCCTGGCTGAGGCTACACCCAGTAGATGGACCAGTAACACGTGTTTTTCAGACAGATATAAGCTTAGTCCATCTGCGTATCAGAGGACAATTGTCCAATTACAGCTTCAGGCAGTGCAGTCCCATTCTCCAGTTTGCCCCCCTCTCTCTTCACTGCTGTTCTCAGTAGTTTACATTTTCTGGGGCTTGGAAAATCAGGGTGTACTTGAAGTTAGGGCCTAGAGAGAAGGTGTTTTGTCAGAATAAAATGGTAAGACAGCAGCTGACAGGCTATGGAGTGTTAGAGTGATACATTAAAGCAGTACTGATCTGGGAAATATAAAAGCTAAAACTTAAGGCATCGCTGTAGGCAGCATTTACTGCTATGCAGGGTCATCATTTCTGCTATCACTGACCTAAGTGTTGTGCAGATTTCCAGATATGCTTTCCAGCTATTGACAGCTGCATGGAGAGTGCACCAGGAAGAGAGTGGATGAATGAGGCACTTGCTCTGGGTTATTTTTAGTGATACTCTATGGTCTGTGGCAGTGCAAGTAAGCTGAACCAAGGAGCAGATGGTAGTCCCAGGCCTAAATGAGTACTCAGGGGGGACACAATTTAGAAGAGACAGTCCTAAATTTTCATCTGTCACAGGTCAAGGAGCAAGGTAATCAGTGGGTGATATACTGAAAGGTTCCTATGTGCCAGAGGCTTGGATGTTTCTTTTCATTGCTTGGCTACGTTGCTGGTAACATACAGCAATCAGTATTTTGAAGCTGTTTTATTAAAACCTGTGAGTTTTGCTGGGCAAAGGGCTATTTTACCCTGCTCTTTAAGAATTGAGGTCTATCCTCCACGTCTTGGGTTCTTCTGTACTTGATGTGCATCAGCATATCAAAAGTAGCTGTTTTGCAGCTCAAAATTGAGGCAGGCTATAAATTTTGCTTGGAAATCATCACCTCTGACAGTCTTGTGCGTGCACAAAACTGTCCAGGCATTCTCCTGTGTGTGTGACCGACCCTCCACCAAAAACACAACTCCAAGCCTGACTGTGAAAGCCAAGCAACGAGGAGGGAGAGTCACACTGGAAACCAACTTTTGCAAGCACCACCTTGCAGTGTGAGATCAGCTCTGCTGCAGCTTCCCAGCTGGAAGTGATCCAGCAGCAAACACCTTTTGAGTTCCTAACAACAGAGGGAGGGAGAACTCAGCTGCACAGAGGGACCAGGGGGCAGTGCTTTGTCCCTGGATCTTTAAACTCCCACAGGAGCACTGCCAGCAGCTGCTGGGAAGGGGCTGAACAGGCTGGGGGACAGGAATTATGCCCTCTCCACACAGAGGAGGAGAGTAAGGCCAGAGGCCCTGAATATAAGCCTGGAATGTATTTAATTGAGGGCAAGCAAGCTCAGCGGGGAATGATAAGTGTGTGCCTGCCCATCCTCAGCAGGAGAGTGACATTTTGGAGGCAAGTGAGGGGGGGACAAAGGAAGTAGGATAGGGAATAATTACCACCAAGGACCACTCAGAAGAGAATAGTGCTATTGCCTTACATATAAGCAGCATGCCCAGCATATCCCTCATCCAACAAAAGCAGCATTACCAGCCCCTCTTGTCATCACCTGCTTAAGTCAACTGCTGAACGGATACTATTAAAGCTTTAATCCATTACACATTTATGTTATGCCTGAGAAATTTATACCACAAGAAGCACTGAGCCCAGCAAGGGTCAAACCTGCGAGTTTTACACACTCCACTGATTATATTCACATACTCAGAAGAAACCATTTAGCTGAAGAAATTAATATGAAGAGGGCAGCAGCCAATCCCCAGCACAACTTGGCCAGGGTGGCTCCCAGAGCCTGGGAAAAAGACTCCATTGGTGGCTGTGATTTTTCCAATGAGGGATCTCTGTCCTTATCCAGAAGTGGCACCATCTTGTCTTCTCTGTGTCTCCTTTTACTCTGTTTCAGGGGTCAGCCTGTCTGCTGAACAGCACTGGAAGTATGTTGGTTTTGTGAGATCTTCCATGTAAAAACCCAGGGGTTGCTTAATGGACCAGTCAAGGGACAGTGATTTATCCCATTTTGCTAGATTGAAAGGAAAGGCATTTACAGGCTGTCTGCACACCAGGACAGCATGAACAACAAATATTCGGAGTCCTTCTACTCAAAACATGAGCCTGACCTGAGGCAACACGTGGGGACGATATGGTGTGCAGGATATCAGATCTGGAGTGTGTGCTCTCACATTTCTCACTCAGAACCAATATCAGGCTTGCAGAATTCCTGCCAGGACTTGCATGCACACACCAGCTGCCTGCAGCTCCTCCTGGGCCATCTGGGGCCCCAGAGCCCTGTCCTATGTGCTGGCATCCAAAACCAGATCTGGATGAGCATCCACAGGGGCTTCTCTATGCATTAAACTGTGCAAAGATGTTTTTATGGACAACTCCCACCCTGGGGCATGCAAGGACAGGGGCCAATGCAAAGAGTGGCACTGTACCCAAGGTTTTCTGCTGTGGATCCACTGGTACAGTGTGAGATCTACAGAGCTGATTTCACCTCTTGCTCCCTGAGTGCTGCTCCTCCCTCTCAGGAATTTGCAGCACTGCCAGCTCTCCCCATGCACAGCCCAGTTTTCCAGACATGGCCCATCAACCTCACCTCCGATCTGCCTCACAGCTGTGCCTGGCATGCAGGCTCCAGCAGCACAACCACAGGGAGGAGGATTGCCACCTTGCAGGGTTCTGCCCCAAAAGAGAAGTGCCACATGTCCTTGGTGGCTGTCAGTCCTGCAGTCTGAACGAGTGAACTTTGTGAATTAGGGCACAAGCAGGACAGGACAACACAGGCTGCAAGTTCCTGAGACACCACAGGGCAGGCAGCTGTCTAACATATGAGCTTTTCAGTGTTAAGGCAGGTAGCTTGTAAGATTTAAGGTTAGAAATGTGTTTCCAGTAAAGAAGAAACCTTTTCACGGCACAGTTGTCCCTCAGCTGAATCTGCTGGCAAGTCCCCAAGAGGAGATGGCTGAAGCAAACCCACTGCTCAAGCAGGCTGAGGGCACGAACCGGCTCCCTAAAGGTCACTCCAGCCATGAGACATCAATAATTTTCAGTCACTGCAAACTCAGTCTGGATGCAGAGTGGTGATCTACAGCTGAATGTCAATCAACGTGGACTAGACAGACACTATCCACCTGGGCCTTTTGCCCTGCACAGTTCAAAGCATTATCTCTCATATTTTCTCATGGATCAGTTAAAAATGTTTTCCAGTGCATCTGGTCTAAATCTCTAAAGACATGGACCACTTAATACGTAAGATCGCAGTCTTAATACATAAGACTGCAATCCCAACCTGCAGTACGCTGATTTACAGTTCTTGACTGCAGGGTTTCCTCAACTAAATTTCCCTGGCAGAAGTAAATGTTGCAAGTAATTTTTTTGAAGTTTTTATTTGTGAACATTATTTTGTGGCTCCAATCGCTTTCTGCAAGATACTGAACTAATTCCAGTTTGGCTGAGTGCTCCCTTTTAAATGCAACATCTGCTTTGTGCATCAGTTGAAAAACAGTTATCTGTGTGCATGGTAAAATCTACCTCTCTGCTGTGGTCTGAGTACCATGTAAATTCTGTTTTATAGAGGATGAACATCATCCCGCCCCCAAAGCAGATTTTATTTACAGCCACGTGCCTCACACACAGGAATATTTGTCTCCAGGGATGGATCATCTCAGTTTTCCACAGCAGATCTCAGCCCACTGGCACCGAGTCCCACAGCCCGTGTAAACACGTGCATAATTTCCAGCATCTGAGCAGCTCCAATAAAGTCCACTGGCCTTAAGGGCTCTCACACACTTTTAAGTACATTGTTGGATCAGGGCCTGAAGTTACTCATGTCTTTTATTTATAAATGTTACCCTGCTCTGTAAAAGTGACATGTTTCTCTTAACAGGCTGTGATACCAGATATGTTCAGCTCCTAAGTAAACACGCCTAGAAGAGCTCCACCACTGAAGCCAGCAGTGGAGTGGGGGGAGTGTGGAGTTAGCAGAGTTTGAAGGAAGCTTTAGGCCTTGCTGACCCTGGGCAGCACTGCAAGATGCAATGTGAGGCTTGGTTTCAGTGTTGTTACTCTTAAGCAGGGTTAAGCACACGCTTAACTTTGCCTGCTAGGTCACAGTGTTGCTCTAGTCCTCTAGCACTGCTCACACAGAGATATCTGGCTCTAGTCTTGAAGCCTGAGAAGTTCAGCTCATTTCTGCTCAGTTCCACTCTGAGCTGGACACTGTCATCATGCAGAGATGTTCAGACCTGCCACATTCTGTCTTCTCCATCGCAGAGAGCACTGGATCACAGGATAATCCAAGTTGAAAGAGGCCTAAGGAAGACTCTGGTCCAAACTGCTGCTCAAAGCAGGGACAGACATGATGTTAGATGAGGTTCTTCAAGGTCTAGACAGCTAGAAAGCCTCCAGTGATGGAGAATTGTGCAACTTCCCTGAGCAACCTGTTCCAGTGCCTGACTGTCCTCACACAAAATGCTTTTTTTCCTTATAGCCAGTCTGGACTACTCTTATTTTGATTTATGGCCACCAGCCCTTGTCATCATGCCTCACACAACTGTGCAGATCTCAGTTCCATCTTACTCATGACCTTCTTGTAGGTACCAGCAGGATGAAATCTGGTCTCTCTTCTGGATGAACACGCCCCATTCCCTTTGTCTGTCTTCATGGGGCATGTTTCCTCACCACACTGAGGGTCTTCCAACTCATTCCAGGTCATTTTCTGCACCAGCAGCTCAAGACTCTACACGTGTGGCCTAATGACTGCTGCAGAAAAGGGGATCATCTCTTCCCTCAATCACCTCACCATGCTTTTGTTAATTCATCCTGGGATTCTGTTGGCTGCCTTTGCTTCCAGGACATTCAGCTGCTGTCCACCAAAACCCCACCAGGAGGGCACTCCCTGGCCAGACACTGACCAGTCTGTGGTGTTGCTGCCCAGGGTTTTTCCTGTCCCGGTACAGAAATTGGTGCTTGGGTTTGGATTTCAGCGGCTTTGAATGGCACCAGGTTCCTGCTGTCTCTTTCCTTGAGTCTGTTTAGGTGCCTCTGGATGGCAGTCCTGATCTAGAGCTTGTGGGCAAGTCCTGCCAGCTGGCTGCAATCTCTGGATGTGATGATAAAACAGACCTTCACCTCCTCCAGGTTATTGATAAAGATAGCAGGGGGGTTGAAACCAGATGAATTTTCAGGTCCCTTCCAGCCCAAACCATTCCATGGTTCTAAACAGGACAGGTCCCAGGACAGACCCTGGTAGGATTCCACTGAGTTCAAGATTTGACCACAACTTTCTGAGCCAATCACCCAAACACTTTTTACCTGACTGTCCCCCTATCCAGACCCTGACATCCTAGCAGGATGTGAAGTTCCCTGGATGTGTTTTCACAGCACATGAACCACTCCACCTGTCCTCATGCCCACTTTTACTTCCTGGCAATAGCCATGGAGTAAAAGGTGATATTCATGTGAAGGCTGGGCTCACAGTCCATCTTCCACGGGTCAAAGTAATTTGGATAAGCTGGTAGCAGGCTTGTAAGATCATTAGTTAAGTTTTAATGAGTCAGGTCATGAAAAGCCTGGCAGAGGGGGCCTTTGGTCTGATAGGAACATTTTACAAAGCTTGTTGGCTAGGAATGGAAATGCAAATAAAATTCAGACAAGAAATAAAGTATAGTTTTACAAGTGAAGCAATTAGGCCTGGAAACAGCTGAATGGTGACTGATGGATTCTCAGCCATTTGAAACACTCAAACCAAGGTATTTCTGTGTTCATAAATACATTCTGTGACCCAGACAAGTTACAAGCATGATGCCAGAATTTTTACACTCAGTTCTAAGTTAGATGCTCATAATGGTACCTTCTAACCTTAAAATGATGTAGTGGTACTTACATTAACAATTAATACTGTAGGAAATCCTGCTCAGTTTCTAATAAGTTGTGTTGACGTTCAAAACAAATGAAAGATTAACATTTTCATAGACTTCATGAGATTCCATCAGCCTGTAATTGATTTCCCTTCCATTCCTTCTTTCCTTTCTTTCCATTGTTCACAGCTACCTACCACTAGCGATTGGAGTATTTATCTTCCATGTTTCATTTTTAAAAAGCTGCAGATATTGCTGCATTTAAAAAGCCACAATAAAGATACTAAGACAACATGGAAATGTTTTTTCTCCTTACAGGATTCATGAATTCTACACTCTCGAGCAGAGTTATCACTGGCATCTGTACAGGTCACACAAACAGATAAGATAATCCTTTTGCCTAAATGGATCATTCAATTAGAAAGGAACCTCCAAGAATTCACATAAACAGGTTGCACAGGCTTATCCTTCCCATCTTAAAATTCCTACTGTTCTGACACTGAGTGTAGGCTGAATAATTCTGCTTAAAACATGACATGCTAACATAATACAGACTCAAGTCAAATCTGCCTTTTAGCTTTATTCTCACAGGGAAATTTTGTTTCTTATTCAGGGTCAAATTTTCATAAGAAATGAACATTCATTTTCTACATCTTAAAAAAATTAAGAAATTATATACTTATATATACATATATATATATGTATATATATATATAATTCTCTTGGCATTCTGTACCAGAGCCTGTCATTGAAATTTGCCTATAAACAAATTTTTGGAAGCATTTTCCTCCCAGAGAACAAACAGTAGGTTAGACAGTCTGCTGCAGAGATCTATGTAACAAAGACTCTTGAAAAAAAAAAAAATTAATTGCTACCTTTCACGCACTTGTCCAAAACAACACAAACACCAGAGCTAAGGACACCCAGAATGACAACAAAACAGGCATCAGGCAAAAGAAAGAACCACCTGCCAGCTCTGCTAGTTTTGCATTAGTCCTTCCAAGCTCCAAACAGCTCAAAGCCTGTTTTACTCAAATGATGGCAAAAAAAAAAGGAACGGCCAGCCAGAAACCAAACATCTCATTCACTCTTCCTGTCTTTGCCTTGCCTTCCTCTAAGAATCTGCAGAGTATGGAGGTGAAACAACAGAAAACTGAATTAGAGGGAGCTGAGAGACACAGTTCCCAACTCTTCAGCGAGCACTGCAGTCTCTTGAGCTGGGTTTCTCCAAACTATTCCTACTGCTCGCTGTCAGCCAGGTGTCTGCCCTGGGCCGTCTGACACAGCCCACGTCTCTCCAGCCACACGCACCCCGGACACTCCTGCCCACGCCTACTCACCCAGGGGAAGCTTTTCCAGCAGATAAAGGTAACACTTAAAGAAGTCGTTTTGGATGGCCTTGTGCAAGACAAAGGACATGCTGTGCCGACAGAGCTCCTCGTCTGTCTTGTGCCAGCGCGACTTAAAGGCCAAATGTGCTGCTTTATAGGCCATGATGAAGATTTCTTTGTTGGGAGAGTGGAGAGCTGCCGTGGTTGGTGTTCTCTGGAGGACCTGTCCTTCCGAGGAGGCAGAGGCAGTGTCATTGAAATTGTGGCAATGTGCTGTCATTCTATATCGGGGTGTGTGGCAGGGGGCGGAGGCGGGCGAGAGGGGAGTGAGAAATGCTGGCTCTTGGCACTGGCTCACAGTTATCCTTGGAGCGTGGCCCTCTGGAACAAGCAGGTGCTGGAAAGTGAAGGGGAAAAAAAAAAATCCACCAGGAAATTGCTTAGCTGGGGTAAAAGTATATCTACTCCAAAAAGGAGTGGCTTTAATTCAATTGTACTTTTCCTAATCTATTCAGCTTTCACTTCAAAGGAACTCAGAATCTCCCTCTTACATCTTGCAGGGTGATTTTGTTTCTGTGTTTCTCCCTCACTATTAGTCCTTCAGTGCAGGGCACTCAAGAGGAAGACAGAACACGGATGTGCCTCTACACAAAAGAGTAGTGAGTCCTAAAAACTGTGATTCTAGCAGGCAAAAGTTTCCCCTTTTCAAGCTGTTTGTTCCAGGTGCCTGCAGTATCAGTACCCTGCACTGCAGGAACACAGTTAGGGAATTTGGATGTTCCCGATACCAGTGGGCTGCCCAACATCCCCAGCAGTACTGTGACCTCCTGACAAATGTCTGACCAAGTTTTTAAGAACAGCAGAGAGGTGACCCAGCCTTCACCAAGGGAAATAAATCTTATCCGGAAAAATGTCCTTACTTTTCTTTTAAGTGGGATCAGTTCCCTGGTCCAGCTGACTGCTGAAATGTGGGAATTTGTCACGTGCCAGAGTCTGGGGGCTGGAGCAGCCACCTGGGATGGCAGTGGCCATATCCATAATGCAGATGTCTCTGCTTCATCCTGTCAGAGAGGTGTGCTCCAGAGGGTGCCACAACAGCCAAAGGTAATCCTGGTTTCACTCAGCAAAATGAGATTTCCTCTTAAAAGACACCATAAATCCCATAAGAATTGTTGAGCACAGTGACATCCACACTTGTCTTTCCATGGTTCGGGTCTCACTCAGTACAAACGTGTCAGAAATAACAGTTCTGAAAAAAAAAACCAGGGTTAGTTTTTCAGGGTGAATGTTGGTTATAACTCTTTTAGATAAATTAGTGGTAGGTTTGACTCACAGTAATCCTGCCCTACACAGAAAGAGTGAAGATCTCCAGAAGACTGCATAAACACTTCTATTATTTTACCTGCATGTGGTCAAATCCCTGTTGCAGCTCTGCAATCTCTGAGTGGCTGTGAACACACCCTTGGTCCTCAGATCCTAATGCATCTGAGGGAATGGATCTCAAGAGCACTGAGCCTTTTAAAGCACTTTCAAAAGCACTTCCTAGTGCTGTCAAAGCTTAGAGCAAACAGATTTGTGCCCAGAACTGCGTGATAAAGATTGCATACAGAGCAGGGTTGGGTTTGTTGTGTTTGGTTTTTTTTTTCCATAAAGTGGATGCTACATTTTCTATTTGTCAACAGTAGCATATTAGTATTTTCTGCTAAGAACAACTCACAAGTGCTTCACACTATCTCCTAAACCCATATTCTGAACAGGAATAGTATCAGTCTACCCAGAAGCTGTGAACAATTCAAGAACTATTACACATCCCACATCTGCATGAACAAGAAATGTGGTGTTTGAGTATGGGCATGATGATCACCCATGTGGTACAACTGCTGAAATGGGAGCAAATTCACATCTCAGCCTTAGTTTCCTTTCCCAAATGGCCATTTGACTCTTTCTCAAGTTGAAACCAGCTACCCAGACCTTTTTTAGGTGGTAGGGAGAATCCAGAGCTCTGGAGAAACTGGAGTAAACTAAACTAAAGTAACAGTCTACACACCATAATGTACAACAGTCATTGGCTTAAACAGCTTTTGGTCTAAATTAAGAATGTTCTTGGATTTATGTGGGTAAGCAAACAGTTCCTCTGTGTGACTTCCTCTTGCTTCCTGTGAGATCAGACAGTTCTGCAAGGAGGGGTTTAGCAGAAATTAAAAAGAGGGATCAGCTAGAGGAGCTTCTTGTTAAAACACTTGCAGCTCATCTCTGCCTAAGTAGCCCGCTTAAAATAAGGTATCAGATGGCTTAGGATGAGTTACTGCAAGATCCAAGGTGGATCTACTTGTTGGAGCATCAGGAGATTTAAAGAGGATTTGGACTTGCTTTTATATTAGTAGGTAACCACCTGTCTCTGCAGATTTGAGCTGTACATTCTACTTCTGAAACACATCAGCTGAACAGAAGAGGAAAATAAAAACATGTGCACTAGCTCCACGTATCACATAGATCACAAAGGGTCAATTTTGCCTTTAAATTACAGTGTTCTGCTTACAAAACACCTGGTATGCAATTTAATTTCCACCCAGACAAGCCATCAGGACTGCTGTAAGAATTCTCTTCATGTTAGAAAGGCCTCTATAGTAATTCTTCTCTGTCACACTCATACTTGGCACATGCTGTCAGGAATAGATGTGGTTAAAGCAAGTAATTTTTGTTTTATCTTTGACAACAGGTTTTTAAGAGTTCCTGAGAACCACGGGATGATGTCGACAGAAGAGGCACGGGCAGAGAGCACACGTGCAGCTCCAAGGGCAGTGAAGAACAGCTGCAGGTTGGATGGCAGCTGGTAACCTTTACAACTGACTGCTGCCTGGATTGTTCTGGCTGCAGCTTTGGTGGCTCATTCAGAGCAGCAGTGAACGCCCCTGTCTGGCTGTCAGGCTAAAAAACAGCAATTTGACAGTGGATGCACAAATTGTCTGACTTGCTGAGGTCCAGAACTCTTAGTCACAATCCTAAACGCCACTCATGGGTCCTATTAGACTTAGCAGTTTTCAAAATTATTACTGTGAAAATAATTTAGTTTTGAGTTGACTGTGGAATTGACCAAGAAAAAGTACTTTGGGTTGATGAGAAACTGAAATACTGCCCTTTTCTCACAGACAAAAAAATTTCTGTGTCAGGCCAAACAAAATGTTTTGGTTTGTTTGCAGGGCTATTTCCTTTCTAATTTTTTATGTGTTTATTTGTAATCAGATTCAGGTAGCTTTGGTTTCAGCTTACAAGTGCAAACAAGAATAATGTCGCCAGCAGACTGGTCAGTCTTGCAAAACCACTCTGTGGCAAGGAAATGCAGAGCAAAGCAAGTCCTTGGGCAAGGACCCAGCCTTGGGAGGACAGGACTTCTGATGTCTCAGGAGAAACCCTTGCTTTGAAGCACATTTCCAAAGCAGAGTTCACTGCTTGTAGATCGGGATGACTCACAGCCTTCAGGGCATATCCTGCACAACTCCCATGTGCTTTCATGGGTGCAGTCACAGCAGCAATCTGTTATCATTTATACAGTTGGAATTCAGCAATCTGGAATTCCATCTAAAGCAACAAAACACAGCATCTGAGCCCTATGGGTAAATACATGAAAATTAATGTAACTGAAATTGGCCAGAGCTCTATCCCTAAGGAGGGAATCCACACTTCTTTCCCTCTCATCCTTCCAGCTCTGGTGCCAACGCTAAATTACATTATAAAGGGAGTGAGTGAAGCCACTCTTGTGTAGGAGAGGGAGCCTGAAGATTGCGTCCCAAGCACAGTGACAGTCCCAGCAGGACCCTGATTTGGAGACCCACAAACAGTATGCTAACACAAATAGCAATATTTGAGGAGGACTCCTGAATGCTTTGGCTGGGAGGATTTTATTTGGTTCTGGTTAGGGACGCTCAGTAGTGCTGAGGATGAAGGGAAGGAAGGGCAGGGTTCCTGATGAAACTGCAGCAGGGGCTGCTCTGTTGTTCTTGATAAGAAGCATGACAGCTGTGCCCACAACATCTGGTTTTCATTGAACCCTAGTGAGAGTTCCTTGCTGAGTCTCTTCCACCCCAGATGTGGTGGTTTAATTGGTGGAGCCTGAGAAGGTTTTAGGTCCAGTGTGGAATGCTGCCTTTCACTGTGATATGTGACTCCAGATACAGTAAGGGCTGGGCTGCTCAGAGCCATCTTTTCAAAGCATTTCTTTTCAATATTGAATTTTGAGTCTATTGCCCTCTGTTGGCTCAAGCGCAGGGTGAAGCTCCTTTTTGAGGTGAAAGCTGACAGAAATCTCCTCCTGGCTAAATGGGGAGCTTTGTGGGGTTTGGAAAATGCAGGATCAGTTCTGCTGCAGCCCTGTGTGTGTTCCTGTGCCCCCATAGCTCTGTTGAAGAATGCAGGCACAGCTCTAACCAAGGAAAAAAGGGCTCTGTAAACTGCCTGGCTTGGCCACTGAGGACTTCACATAAGATGAAAGTTTTAAGGAGTGACCAGAGGGGACAGTGGCTTGGTCAGCAGGGATAAAGGGGATGTTGCACACTTACAAAACAGCACAAAAAGCAATCCAGAAACCCCTCGGGGAGACTTGGGCAAGTGGGAGATAAGTTAGCCTTAATGTCTTTCAGCTCTGGCATGCAACTGCCAGAAATGCTTTGGTGAAAAGTCTGTCAAGGATTTATTTTCAATTCCAAAGCTAAAGAAAGATGGCAACCCACATCATCAAAGCTCCTTCTGCACACAGCACTGCCAGGAAAAACAAGCCTTTCCACTTCCTCTCAGCTGGATCCTTCCTAACTAAGGCATGAGACTGACCCATCTGCTCAGACCACAGAGCTACTGCCCAGCTATGCTGTGTCTGACAGCCACTGGCAGCAGATTTAGGGAACAGCCTAAATCCATGAAGTAGGAAATGTGCTTTGGCTGGTTGTTAGCACTTACAGACACAGAGCCAGACCAGGTATTTTCCTGAATTCTTAGAAGGCCTAGAAATGAAGCCCCTGCAGTGTGGGAAAACCAGGGCACACGCTGGTGATGTGACACAAAAGTGGTGATGGAAGGAGAGAACAGCCTTTGTGTGGAGTGTGAACATCCTGACAGAAGAGAAACTCCACCATGAGAAAGAAGAGAGTGCAATGGGTAACAACAGAACTATAGGAAGAAGTGCTGTGTGCAGACCATGGGTGAGAGAGATCATTTAACCTTCTCAATCTGCATCTCTTTTTGCAGAGGCAGAGATGTAAAGATCCAGACTTTCAGATCTGGGGCTCTGTGGATCCCTCCCTGCTGTTGGCTCGGATGGCAAACATCAGCCTGGCATTTCCCTGATCTGATACAGCAGCACATTTCACAGCAGTGGTGGTGAACAAAGTTTCAGTTAGAACAGTTAGAACTAAACTGAAAAATCTATTGTTCTGTGAGCCACAGAGCAAAGTGAGAGTTTATTTTAGATGTGTGTCTTTCTGCTTCTATCTGAAACAAGCCCCCTCTCACTTGCCATCTGTTGGGAAAGATCCACCCTGGACAAGAAAAAACTGCCTGTGCTGCAGCCAGGCTGGAGCTGCTGTGGGACAGCTTGGCCAGCAGTTGCTCTGTGCTGTCTGTCTGTCTGTCTGGTGGGTGTGCACAGAGGGACTGACCCCTCACTGCTGCCAAAGAGCTGAACTCTGCTTAACTCTCCCTCAGCACCGTCCCTACCATGGGTCTCTCCCTCATCTACCTGGCAGCCAGAGCACACAAACCTCTAGAAACTTCATTAACTTGCAGACTCCGTGCACATCTTTCAGTGGTGATTGCGCTTGGCCAACATGTCACAAAGTTATTGAGAGGGACAGAGAAGAAACCTGATGAACGCATGGATAGGTAAGGCAAGATAAAACTAATTTCCTCAGGAAGTCAAAGCAAAAAAAGCTGAAAGGAAAAAAGAAAAGTTGACTGCAGAGAACAAATGTGACAAGTGACCTTGAAAGACCTCTGGCACCTTTAGCTCCTGGGAAGGAACAGTGTGGCAGAAGCCTGTGAGTGTGTGTGTGTGCACACCAGGGAGATGGGGGGGGGTCACGAGCTGTAAGCAGCAATTTTGGTGGATCAGTAAAAATATCAGGAGTACAATATCCCTTACATTTCACATACATTTCAGTGTCTGTGACATTGCTGGCTTGATCAGCCTTCATCTCTAGCCTGCCTCTGAGTTGTGTGGAGTTTCTTAATATCAAGAACTCGCCAGTTAAATCCTGTGCATGCCTTGGAACATTTCATTTTCCATTTCTGAAAAACTAAGTGATAAATATCAAGGGGCACAAAAACTAGATTAAACTCAACTCCTGGACAGCATAAACACACAGGAAGATGGATTGCAGAGACTACAAAGACCCCTTTTCATGTGAAATACTGCTCTTACACAGAGGAGGGGCTCAAAATTTGCAAAAACCACCTCTGTTCAGAACTGAAGTAGAAACCTACATGATCAAGAGTGGAAATTGTTTGCTTTGCATTGATACTTTTTAGATAAACTCTCAGACTAGAAGAATTCAAAAGCCAAATGTATGTGTGTTGTCCTTTGGAACCAAAAAATTATCAAGACATTAAAGGTTTGAGATGGTTAAATGTTTCCTCCAGAGGCTGGGGATTAACAGTCTGGGCAAGTAGCAGAGGAGGGAAATAAAAAGAAAAAGTAAAATAAAAGAAGAAACTCTTAAGTGACCTGACAAGGGAAACTTAAATCTTATTTTTAAGAGGTTAGGTTGTACTAAAGCTTGAAAAATTAAATCCACAACTGTCTCCAGAGGACTATATCTCACTGAGAAAGCTTCAAGTAAGTTTATCATGTATCCAACACCTAGACATTGGACCTCAGGGACCACTAGGATAATATTTCCTCTGGATTAGCAAGAAAGCTAGCAAGTGACATTTGTATGAGACTAACTTTTAGTTTAAGGGGTTTTCTTATAAAATGATAAATGAAGAATGAGCACACTGGGAAGGAAATTTCTTACAGTTTGTAAATCCAATACATCCCCACTATTTGTTTAAAAATGTACTGTTATCTCCTAAATTAGTTTTATTTGGTGACACTAGTAATTTGATGTTTTTATGTCAGTCATCCTCCCAGTAAGGATCAATGTGTTCTTTATGAGCAGTATTTTTAATCTCATAATCCCCTTTATGACAAATGCTTTTAATTTCAGAGACCACGAGCACTGGCACCGAGACAATATACATGAAAAAAAAATTCAAGAGAAAAACTATAGGAAACACAGGATGGATCTGGCACAATTAGAGTGCTTTCCTTCTTCTGGGATTCTTCACTATTAGCCAATAAAGGCCAGGATATGTTGGAATGCTACTAATTACCTCACCTCACAGTGCCTTGCCATGACAACTGATACACCCCTAGGTTCCAGGGGAATCTCATGAAACATGTGAGACGCTCAGCTGGGTGAACTAAGGACGACTTAAAAACGCTAACTTTGAAATCTGAAATCCAGTAGCAAATGGAGTTTTTTGTACAAAATAAAACTCAGACGTCTACACAGATGGCAATGTTGGAGTTTTGTAGCACAAAGCACTTTTAATTTATATATTTCACTGTTTCTGTGTGTATAACTGGTGTGAGGAACAGACCACGGGTCCCCACAGCAAAATGCCACCAGTCTTTGGATGGGTGACAGTAACGTAGCATTACCCACAAAGAACATCAGAGACAATTGCGTTTTCCAGTTCTACAGAAAATCCTCAATTACACACCTGTATGCTTCTCTGTGCCTTCACAGATGCACATGTAGGAGGTGGAAGGAAGAAAAAGCATACAGAGCAAAATTAAATGGGAAAAGTGAAATAAGGGGAATTGCTTAAACAGCTTACAGATGGTATCTAAATTAGTTGAAAGCTGAAGGATTGTTTTTTCAACACACGGCTCAACAGCACTGTAAAACTTCCATTCTTGTAACCCAGAAGCTCCTGAGAACCAGTAATTTCCAGAGCTGAACTCCTGGGCTCTCGTATTTTCTTACTCATGGGCCAACCAGACCAGTCCCTGTTTCTTCCTTCCCCCGGTGTTTTCCAGACTCCTGGAAAACACAGCTGGGAGGGTGAAGAAATACTCTTCACCCCATGTTCCCTTCCACCTCTCAGGTCTCCTGTTTCCACCCCACACACCTTGTTTTGAACACCGTCACCATCCTCCTTTGACAGCTTCTTCCAGGTGCCCCAAATGCTCCCCAGCTTTTCCCTCACCAAGCAGGGCAAAGTGCACTAAATCAAACCCAAGTTCAGCCTCTGCTTGGTCCTTCCATGATGGAAATAAAACAAATCAGCATCAGGACAGACCCCGGGAAAGGATTTACTCTACCCTCACCCACATTCTCTTTCTTAGATTTAAATTCCTGATATAAGGACTGGTAATAATGGGGAAGCATCAACTCATAAATCCTAAGGTAAGTCATTCCATGTGTTAAGTGCTATCCCACTAAAATTTTATGCTTTATTTCAGGTCTGAATTCATCTAGCTTGAATACCTCTCCTTGTACTTCCACTCTGCTACACGCCTTATGTGCTTTGGCTAAAATTAAGTGGAAAAAATTACAAAAATACTGCTATATGTAAAAGTAGAAGAGTTTTCCCTGATATGAAGAACAATGCTGGTGTTGTCCACGATAGTTTAAAAACTTAACAAAAAGATTTTGGCTGTAAAGTGTTGTACAAAAGCTTCACTTTTTTAAGGAAATAGCCACTGTCTGAGGTATTTAGAATTAATATTGAAAAATTGATATTTCCCTCCTGAATCCATTTGAAATGAGTCAAGTAAAATGTCACCAGAGCAACACCACTTTAGCTGAGGTACTCATTCCTTGCTCTCCCTTTGCTTTTTTTGGACAAAAGCTGAAAAAAGGCAGTTATTGCTGTGCAAAGTAGAAACAATTTGATGATCACATGCAGAATTCTTTTCTTTTGAAAGGGAGGAATTCCTGATTTATGACGAAATATAGATTTGTTCAAGTGTAAAAGAGACCCCTCCTTGAAAACACTTTAGCTAGTGCTTAACTTTATTACTGTGGCAAAATTAAGCATGTGCTTGAGTGGTTGCAGAGTCAGAACCATAAAATGTCACAGCCTTTATAGCTATGAGTCTGCTTTCTGCCTGCTGCATCTAATAAACATTAAGAGGTGAAATTCTGTCCCCATTGGGGTCAGTGGTAAACTCTCATTGATTTCAGCAGAACCAGGATTTTGCACAAGAAATCCCCCTCATGTCATTAGGGGTCACAAGATGACACGAACAGAGAGAGGCCATCTGCTCCTTCTTGTATGGACACTTCTATATTTCATATTTTCAGGCTTTTTGCCAGAAAATGCGGAGAAATGGAATGTGCAAGTCCTAGTGCAGCACAAATACTGAACATGCACATCCAGAACATACTGGCGGGTAGGTGTGGCACTTAGAGATGTGGTTTAGTGGTGGATTTGGCAGTGTTAGGTTTATTCTTGGGTTTGATCTTAAAAGTCTTTCCAACCTACCTGATTCTAAGGTTCTATGACAATATACAACGTGCTGTTCTGTGCTCTTGCCAGAAAAATTCCCTCTGAAAGGTCCGGTCTCAAGCCAGGCACTGGAAGTCCATGTAGATGGTTACTTTACCACAACCCCTGCTCCAGAAGGAGCTACAAGGCCAAAGAAAGAAGATCAATCCCATGGAAGGCAAAAATTCTGATTTCAAACAGGTCAAAGGAGAAAACAGCATGCTCTGCTTTACAGTGAATAGTTAAAACGAAAGCTCTATGAAGAGCTCTGCTTCTTTTCACATCTTTAGATGTTTCTTTTTGCATTTGAAACAATGAAAACCTACAGGTAATTTTCTTCCCTGGTTGGAACAAGTTGCAAATTGCTGCATTTACTTAGCTCAGCATTGGATTAAATAGATTATAAAATACAAATCAATATTGTTTT
>WEKY01001340.1:199430-308959 GCA_013390045.1 Picathartes gymnocephalus
AAAAAAAATCTTGGAGGTGAGCAGTTTTTCCCCACTTTTCCTGAAAACCTGAGAGTTTGCTCTCTCCTTCTGATTCCTGATGAAGGTTTGTTGACTTCTGTGTGCAGACAGGTTCAGGTCTTGCCCGTGGCCTGTGATCACAAGCCTGATGACAGAGCATGTGCTGGGTCAGTGCTTTCCAAAAGAGCCTCTGCAATCAGCCCATTTGTTTTACTGGTTTTGTGTATGAGGAAAAGGCACAAAAATCTGTGTCAGCCTCTTCCTGATGGGCTGTGGGAGGAAGGAAGGGTTGGCAGGCAGAAGGAATATTTGTCACATGGAGAGAAGGTAATCAAGGGGGAAAATGTGCTGCTGGAGGAGGGTACCTGGCTATAGGTAACCTCCTGAAATCCATCGTGCAATCCTTCCTCCTTCACTGAAATCTTCTCTGGCTTGGAGAATTGAGGAATGGTGTTTTTCAGAAGGCCAGAGGCTCCTTGTGTGGAGTTGCAGTCACACTTCCTAACTGCTGACTGTGCTTAATGCCAGTGAAACCCTTGAAGTGGGTGTCTGTGGGGCTGGGGGGTGTTGGTGGATCCTGCTGTTGGTGGATCTCAGCTTGGCAGCCAGGTCAGGGATCAGCCGTGGATGCTGCGCTGTGCCAGAGCTTGACACAGGTGCCAGTGCAGTCAAAGCCCCACCACTGAGAGCTGCTCAGCTGTTGATCCAAACCCTTTTGTAGGCATTGGGTTTCCTTTACAAAGTAAACTTTGGGGATTTTATTCTTGCCCTTAAAGTCAAGTTAAGGATACTGGCAGCAGCAGGAGGTTCTTCATGGCTGTTTCGTGCTTTGCAGAAAATGCTCTGAAGGTGAACTGAACAGCGCCTGCTTGAACTAAAACTGTCCAAAGAAAGTCCTCCTTCACCCAGAGCCTGTTTGTGGTGAGGAGGGGACCTCTGCCAAGGGATGGGCTCGGAGAACAGTGCTCTGAAGAGCTACAGCCTGCAGGAGCCGCCGTTCACGCTGCCCACCGGCCACACCATCTACCCGGCCGTGCTCCAGGATGGCAAACTCGCCTCCGTGTTCGTGTACAAGCGGGACAACGAGGAGAAGGTCAATAAAGCTGCCAAGGTACTCCACTCTGCCTGGGACACACTCCACAGCTGTCCCTCAGGTCTTTGGAAAGGTGGGAATTGCTTAACAGAGGTCAAACCCTTGGGAGTGGGGGCAGGAGAAAAGGTGGAAGCCAGCTCTGGCCATGGGGCAGAAGAGGGTGAGCAGCTGCAGAGTTCATTGTGAGCTGCATGATGAGGGCAGCAATGTTCAGACAGCAGTGCCTGCCTGTCTTTGCAGGGTGCTGCCTCTTCCTGCAGCTGCAAGTCAGGGTCTTTCTTGGGTGAATCCCACCCAAAATTCCATATTTATTATGAGTAAAACTTTCATTTTGTCTAAGATTTTTCTCCACCCAGTGCCAGCACAAAGCCTACAAGACAAGAGAGACAAGAGCATGTATTGACAGAACAAGGGGAAATGGCTTCAAACAGAGAGAGTAGGTTTAGATTGGCTATCAGGAAGAAATTCTTCCCTGTGAGGGTGGGGAGGCTCTGGCACAGGTAGCCCAGAGAAGCTGTAGCTGCCCTGGATCCCTGGAAGTGTCAAGGCCTGGTTGGACAGGGCTTGATGCAACCTGGGATAGTGGAAGTTGTCCCTGCCCATGGGAGGGGGATGGAACAAGATGAACTTTAAGGTCCTTCCAACCCAGACCATTCTATGATTCTGTTTCAATGTATTATAAAAAGTTCTACAGCGAGCAAGGAAGTTTGCTGGGTGCTTGGTGAGGAGCAGGAATGGGCTGCCTGAATTCCATGAGAAAACATGGCTAAGGGGGCAGGACTGAGCTCTGCAGCTGGAGGAGATGCCTCGGAGGAGGTCTAACACGTCTTTGTTTCTGGAAGCACCTGAAAACCTTGCGCCACCCTTGCCTTCTGCGCTTCCTCTCCTGCACTGTGGAAGCAAACGGGATCCACCTGGTTACAGAGCGGGTGAAGCCCTTGGAGATGGTCCTGGAGACACTCTCTTCTGCAGAAATCTGTGCAGGGATCTACGATGTGTTGCTGGCACTCATCTTCCTCCATGACAGGGTAGGTACCCCTGGCAGCATTGTCAGGCTCTGCTGGGAGATGGAGGAAATGTGACAGGAGAGCGTTGTACCTGGGCTTGTCTGACTCATTGCTCATTCCTCCCAAAAAGACAGACACGTGCCCCACAGTCCTTGTAGGCTGAAATTGCTAAACTTGGCTGCTTTGGAGGAGGAAGGGTAATTGAAAATGTTGTGGAAATAAGGGAGCAAGCAGTTCTCAGTTCATGGATCTGCTTGCAGTACTTCTTGCTTTAGGAAAATGGGATTGCTTGGCCTTGGCATTTGTTTACAGCTGTTGCCCCATGCCAGAGATTGGTGTCACTGCTGCCCAGGACTGCAGGTAAATCCCAGCCCAGGGGTAGAGCTGGGGTTTTGTGTTCACAGTTGGAGAACTTCCCTGGATTTTCAGTTGCATTGCAAGGGCTGTGACGATTAGAGCTTTGTCTGCTCTAAAACCCTGGCCCTCCTGCCTGGCACCTGCTGGTCACCTATAAAATCCCAGAGGAACTGTGTGCTTTTTGGCAGCTTTCCCTCAGCCCCCTGCAGCACCTAATTAGTGCTGATTAAGATTTTACATCTTCATCTCTCCCCTGTGTCAGTTACCCTTGATGTGGTTTTTATGTTTTAGGGAAACCTAACACATAACAATGTCTGTTTATCATCCGTGTTTGTGAGTGAGGATGGGCACTGGAAGCTGGGAGGAATGGAAACAGTCTGTAACTTCAGTGAAGCCACCCCAGAGGTAAGAGCTAAGCCAAGTGCACCCTGGATGCCCAGGGGAGGATTCCTGGCCTGTGGAACCTGGCCATCTATGGATGTGAAGGTCCAAGTCCTTCCACTTAGCTGGATTTGCTATTAAATGTGCTGGCTCACTTCCAGCTCTGTCCTGAATCTTTGCTCTAAGGACACCATAACTATAAACTACAATGTCCACACAAATTAATCCTCCATTAGCCAAAATGCAGCTACTTCTCTAAGGAACACTGCTAGCTGGAGGGTGAGAAATCTTTGCCCTTCTGGACTGATACAAAAATAAAAAAAGTGCAGGAAGATTCAGGCTGAAATGAGTCATTAAGGAAAATCATTTAAATGCCTCCTTAGCTTGTGCTGGTGGCATCTTCATTGCTTGGTAGCAGAAGGAGCAGTTGCTGGTCTGATTTCTGCTGCCTGCTGTGCAGAGTCACTGCAGCAGCAGGCACAGCCTGCCCTGGGTGCCAGCAGAAGGGGCAGGGCCAGAGCTGCTGCCAGCCCTGGCCTGTGGGGACAGCCTGTTCTGCTGCTTGGCACTGAGGGGAGGTGGAGGCAGCTCATGGCCCCCTCTTGTCCTTGCAGTTCCTCTGTCACATGAAATCAGTGCGGGACCAGTCGTGCATCCCCTGCGAGGAGATGGTGAGTGACAGCTCCCGCAAGGAGCTTCCTGCTGGCAGCAAAGAAAAATTTGATGGTCAGGAAAGACCATCATTTTTCATTCATGTTATATTTCCTTATATCTAAATGGCATGGAAGTGGCTCTTGGATAATAGCTGAGGTTTCCTCTGTTCCTTTTGTCCCTCCTCTGTCCCATTCCTGGTTTGGGAATGGTGTTGGGCACAGGTAACACTACTTTTCAAACACTTTGCATTGCTTCTAAATCACCAAAGTTTTGCAAAAATCACAGAGTAGTTGCTGGGATTGCCCAGATCACTGTGGTCCCATGGTTGTGCAAATCTCACAGAATTTTTCCTACCTGTTAGTCACTTTCTACCCATTGAGAATCCTGGGAGCTGCTTGTGCTGAAGGAGCACGCTTCTGCTCTCTAATTATTACCTGTTTCCATAGAAATGCTCAAAGCTGTTGACTGCCTGCATTCATCAGGGAGTTGTTCCATCATCATGGAGTTGCTCCTTTGGGTTATAAATTCCCCAGTGGAGGTTTTTTTAGCATAATATTCTACTTGTAGGGTACACAGTGGAGCTTTGGTGCTATAAAAAGAACCGGAGAGTGTATATGGTGGGGGGTGGGAATAAAGACTTATGGAAAACACCAAATATTTCATAAGCTTCTGCTTTGCTGGGTTTTTTTGTTTTATTTTCAGTCTGCAGACTTCAAAATCCTGCCCAGCAGCTACGGGCACGCGAGGGATGCCTACGCATTTGGGACAACAGTTGAGAATCTCCTGGCAGTTCTCAGTGATCAGGGTGAGAATGACACTGGTTTATTTTGCTGGTGACAAGCCCATGGTTCATTCCTTGTGTGGAAATGCTGTTTTCCCCTTCCTTTTGCACTTTTGCTATCAATTAGAGCTAAAATAGGTTTTTGGGGGGGTGGAGGACTCCTGAATGTATCTTATTCGCTGTGGAGAGAGGAATCTAACTGTAGGTGCTCTGGATTTCAGTTTCAGCAGATATTCTCTCCAGCTTTCAGCAAACTTTGCACTCTACACTGCTGAATCCAGACCCAAAGTGTCGTCCACCACTGTCCAGCTTATTGTCTCACGAGTTCTTCAGGTAAGGACAGGAATATCGGGCCTGCTTATTTCTGTCTTGCAAAGCATCAGTGTGGTGAAGGTGGGGTGGGAATGCAGACTTAATCCCTGCCTCTTGCAGGGATCTTTGACAAAGAGGCTCCTTAAATTAAGGAGGTGTTCCCAGCCCTCCCATTGAGGTGCTGAGCAGCAGCCTTCAGGTGTCACCTCCTTGCTGGCACTCTTGCTCCATCAGCATTTGACTGGAGTCCCTCTGTCTCATTGTCTCTACTAAAGGAATTCTGGGGCTTTGCAGTCTCTTCTCTGTGGGTGGTTTAAACATCAATAAGGATTACACTTGACAGCTTTTGTTTTTGTGCTTAGGAATGATTTTCTGGAAGTTGTGAATTTTCTGAAGACCTTAACGCTAAAGTCTGAGGAGGAGAAAACTGAATTTTTCAAGTAAGTGAAGGAATTGTAATGTGAAAGCTTCTTATTTCAGAATGATAAAGCACACTTCTGCAAATGGATTGTGGGGGTCCTGAGAAGGCTCCTGGCCAGAGGTACTTCCTCAGGTGGCAGATTTTGATGGCTTTGGCAGCACACTGTGTACTCTGCAACACTTGGGGTACTCCAGCCAAAGTAAGGGTTCTATCAAAGAGGAAACTCTTCACCTCCTTGTTTCCCAGTTCCTTGTAAGTGGTTTGGTGTTTGGGAGGAGCAGTCCCTGCTGGACTCTGCATCATCCTGATGCTCCCCAGCTGCCAAGGGGAGAGTTTGCAATAAGACTTGTTGGGTGAATTAATCATGTGGTGCCAAGAGTAAAGCTGTTGCCTGTAATGGATCTCTCAGCTGCAGTAGTGGAACACCTTGCAGTATATCCCACTGGTGTGGTCCCCAAGAATTTTTCTGTCAGGGAATCTTTTGTGTAATCATGGCATTATCTAGGCCTGAAAAGGGGTGAAGCTGAGTTTTTCTTTTTCCATATAAAAGAGCTTTGCTGTTCTCACAGAGCTGTTTTCCTGCCTATTTTATACATCACATATTTTTCATTAGTTTGAGGCTTAGGTGGAGGAAGGAAGAGGAGAAGGGGGATCCTTAGCAGGAACATTGAGTGGTTCTCAGTGTCTCTGTGTCAGCAGTGTTTACTGAGGGAAGGAATGAACACTTTGCCTGAAGACTGGGGGGTGCTGCCCTTTTATCAGGCAGAGGGGCCTTCACAGCATGTGTACCATTCTCTTGGTCTCCTCCAAGCCTAGAGAAAAAGCAGTAACTGTTCATCAACATTTTAAAAATGCAAATCGGATAGACAAGAGCAGTCACACAAAATTAAACTCTGGTAAAACCCAGGCAGTACTCTGCTGGCCACATTAGATGGAAGTGGTTTCAAAATGGGATTCCCTTTGTGCAAGGGAAACTTCCCTTGTGTGGCAGGTAGAACAGCCTTTTCCAAAGCAGCAGGAAAATTCTTGCGATGCACCAGGGTGTGGAGTGAGAGGAAAACTGCTGCAGTTTTGACTGCAGCTCTTCATGGGAGATGCCAGCTCTGAGGCAGTTTGATGCCCCAGCAGCTTCCTGTGCCAGCTGGATGTGCTTGTGACAGCCCATGATCCGGGTGTGGGGTTTTACAGGATGTAGCTCTGGCTCCTGGTTTGTGTTGTCTTTGCCTCAGGCAGGAGCAGAGGCTTCTCTCTGTATCAGAGTGCAGACAGAGGGAGAGGCTGCAGTGGGACACTGTCTCTGCAAGAGTCAGATACAAAAAGGGGAAAATGACATTAAGGGAAACAGGCATAAATGTATGAAAGACTGCCTTGATACTAATTGCTGTCTCCTGGAATGCAGATTCCTGCTGGACAGGGTGGCTGGTTTGTCAGAGGAGCTGATAGCATCACGGCTGGTGCCTCTCCTACTCAATCAGCTCGTGTTTGCAGAACCTGTAGCTGTCAAGAGTTTTCTTCCTCATCTGCTGGGCCCAAAGAAAGGTGACCTTTAAATACTTCCTCATCACAATTATTCCTGACAAGTTTGGAATGAATTCAGAGCAGTTGTTTCATTGAATCAAGGGAATAGTGGTGTTTCTGTAAGCAGAACAAATACTGTAACAGACAGAACTGGAAAGGACAGTTATCTGTGCTTCCTCCTTTGCACTGCTCAGCTGATGCTGGGAGGAGAATTGGGAATGATCCTGGTGTCAGCACTCAGTAGTTTGTGTGTGAGCTGTCTCCCGTGGCTGAAGCAGCGTTTTCCCATCCTCACCTCTGTTCCCTAGAGCAAAGTGGGGAGAGCCAGACCAGCTGCCTGCTGTCACCAGCCCTCTTCCAGGCCCACGTGATCCCTGTGCTGCTGAAGCTGTTTGAGGTGCACGAGGAGCACGTGCGGATGGTGCTGCTGTCTCACATCCACGCCTACGCAGAGCTGTTCTCTCGGGAGGAGCTGAAGAACATCATACTGCCACAGGTTAAGGACAGCAGGCCAGTGGGTGGCATATCCTGGAATATGGGATTGCACAGAGTCACAGAATGGTTTGGGCTGGAAGGGACTTTAAGGACCATCTAATCTGTTCAGTCTCACAGGCAGGGACACCTTGCACTGCACCAGGTTGCTCAGAGCCCCATTCAGCCACTAGGACCAGGTACCCTCTTTAACTTGTAGCACGAAGGAGGGCTGGTTTTATGCTCTGAAATAACATCCAGTCTCTACTGCGAGCTGTAGGGGATGAGAAATGAGATGTGCTGCAAAGGTAACAAGAGGAAAGCAGTGCAAAAGCAGAGCTTTCTGCTGTGCTAACATCAGTGTTTTGGTTATGCAGGTGCTGCTGGGCCTGCGGGACACCAGTGACTCCATTGTTGCCATAACCCTGCACAGCTTGGCCGTCCTCGTCTCCCTGCTTGGGCCTGAAGTGGTCGTGGGTGGAGAAAGAACAAAGATTTTCAAAAGCTCTGCACCAAGTTTCATGAAAACTGCTGATCTTTCCCCAGAAGGTAAAAGATACAGTCACAGTGTTCTTGGGATGCTTGCCTGTTCTGTCCAAGCAGCGTAGGCAGAACTTCTCAGATGATCAATCTGTTCCTGGTGACAGGTTAATTGAAAAAAGAGCTAATTTGCAGCCAAACTTGGATTTTAAGTTAGGTGCTATTTGCAGATACAGAATTGATATCAGAAGAAGGGTTATATATAAGTATTTTAAATATAGGAAATATATGGGGAAAAGTGAAACCTCTTCTTCATTTAAGAATCCCTGTAGGTAAAGAAGATTGTGTGTGTGTCTTTCATGAAAAAAGTGTATTACCTTTCTAAATGACTTACATAGGCAGTTACTTAATATTCCCTCAGTCCTTCCTGTTTTTAAAAACAGTAAATCTCACCTTCTTCCCCCAATTTCTATTCATAGATTGGAAAAGGAATACGAACTTCCCTATTTTATCAGCTCTCTGGAGGCTTTTCAGCTAATGCAAGTGGAGACAGTAGCCTCTGCACCTGCTAGATAACTTGGAACCAAGTGTGCTAAGGGAAAGCTTCTCTGGATATTGACACTAAGAATGTTTTTAACGAGGGAGAAGTCAGCATCTGTGTAACTTTAGACATAGAGATACCAAATGAAATACATGACAGAGCTCAGTTTTAAGTGCTTGCTTGCTTCCTGTTTGTGTGTACTGGCAGCTACCACCCTTCATTAAAATCTGTGGATGGCTCACTGCATTAGTTTCTTTACATTATTTATTTAGTAGACCACTTTGGGTTGCAGGCTGAAACCAGATTTATTTTCCAGAATATACTTAAAATTAAATCTGATTTAACTATTGATAAAAAACAAAAACCCCACCTTTGTTCTCCACAGTGAGTGACAACCTGCAAAAAGCAACACAAGAGGCTGAGCACCTGAGGCTGAAAAAGCTGTTTGCTCAAGCCCCTCAAAGGATGTGCCCTTTATGAAGGGCACTGGGGGAGGGGGTAGGTTCTGTGTGTTCCTTGCAGTCCTTTCCTGTGGGCCTGGTCTCTGGTGGTACTGGTGATGCCCAGCCTAGGCAGGCACAGCTGGCTGTGAACACAGATGAGCCCTGTAGAAGGAAGTGCAGCACTGGCCCAAACTGGGCCATTCTGAAGTGGTGGCAACAGGGTCCCACACAGCTGAGGCCAGTGCTGGTAAATCATCACCAGTACTGATCACACCCTGCAGCTCCCAAAAATGAACTGCAATCAGGCGCTTGCCAAGCTGGCATGGCTGGGCCAGGGAAATACACCTGCCTCGGGCAGCTCCAAAGCATGGCCTTGACTGCCCACCACCCACCTCACCTTAGGCTGGGAGATGAGGGCAGCTGGCACTCAGCCTTCAGAGTAGAGATTCTCATTCCAGGAAGCTGCTGTACCCATGGCCAGGCATGGAAAGGAGTTTGTGTAGTGTCAGGAGTTTGCTTATACTTGGAATTGTGAGTGAGTGCAGTGCTTTTGTATAAGGCAGGTTCCAGGGGATTTGTATTGCATTTAGGATTTTGGATCCAGCCAGGTGGCAAACAGCATTTTAAAAGTAGCTGCTCTGATCATAATCAGTTTATTCATTGTGTATTTCTTGAAAGAACATCTCAGCAAAAGCTGGCCATGTACAGTTGCCATAACTTTGTACTGGCAAGAGCTGCAGGCAGCAGGAACAGAGGAGCATTGTGTTATGTATGGATCAGGAGGTGCAGCTGTTGCAATTGCTGTGCCAAGCCTCAGTGTTGTTCAAATGAGAACATTCCAGTGCTGCAGGCAGTTCAGCTCAGACTGACAGCACACCTTGTGTCCTTTCTTCCCCTTTCTTCTGGCAGGTTCCCCCAGTCATGGCTTGAGCAATCAGAGAACCCAAACCTCTCGGCCCCTGAAGAGCAGCCCCAGCTCATTCCCCAGCTCTGCAAATGCACCTGTTAAGAAGCTTCCCGTGCAACAAGACAATTCCCTGGCTTCAAAGACAGGTAAAACCCACCCTAGTGCTTCCTTTCAGAAATCAAGTGTTTATTAAGGCAGCATTGCTTGGAAAGATGTGCATTTTCCCCTGTGTGCTGATCTGAAAGATTCAGTGAACCAAGAAGGCAACAGTGAAGGAAGGGGAGTGTGATCCTTGACATCCTAGGGACTAGCTCTTTGGGAAGCTGACATACAGAGACTGGGTGCCTGGACTTGAATTTGTTTTCTTATGGTGGATTCTGTGCTGTGCTTTCACCCTTCCCACAGCTCAGCAGATCCTCTGGATTTACAGGTCAGCTCATTCTGACAGTCAAAGCTGATTCTGTTTCCTTCCATGGCCTTTTCTCAGTCACCTGTTGCTTATCAGCAATCAGCTGGTATTGCCAGAGGCTCTGAGGTGAATTCCCTCCTCTGCAAGTAGGAAGGTGGCCTTGCTCTCTAATCCAAGAAGAGCTTTCTTTCCAATCCATTACTGGCTTGTTTCCATGGCAGGTGGTGCCTGTGATGTCAAGAGGTTTTAGACACAACTCCATCTCTGCCTGCACTTGCTCTCTTTAAATAGATATGTAACACCTTTGTCTTCCACAGGTGGGCAAGGCACTCAGCCCCCCCTGAATGGAATTCCTGGAAGCATTAACACACTGGGGAACAGCAGGAGCTCTTTGACTACCTCGGAAAAGCCAGCAGAGGAGTGGCCAGACTGGAGTGAACCAGAGGAGACAGACACTGAGAAAACTGTGAACATTCAAATTCAGCCCTGGGAGCTGCGGGGAAGCACGGGACCTTATTTTGCTGATCATGATGTAGATGAGAAGCCTTGGGATGACTTAGAACCCAGGAGCCCCAGTCCTAAACTGTCCTCAGGAAACTGCCCCACTGTGACACATGCCGATGCAGCTGAAAGGCCGAGGCCTCTGCCAGGCACCCACCAACTGAGCAAAGAATTCAAAAGCCTCAGACTGAGTCCCCCCACAAAGTCTTGCCATGGGAACAGCTGGAGCAATGACAAGTGGGACCATGAGGAACAACTGGGAGAAACTGTTTTGCCAAAAGCCTTTCAGGAAAGGTTGAAGTCTTCATCAGAGTCTGGCCTGGGAGAAGAATTCACGATCAAAGTGAAGAGGAAACCTGTGCAAGACCCTGAGTTGGACTGGTTTGCTGACATGATCCCAGACATTAAACCTTCTTCATCTCTCTTGATTTTACCTGAGGCAAGGACAGAAGCAGTTGTTCCCACTCACTCAGGTGAAGGTGCCTCCCAGAATGTGCTGTTTTCATCCAAATTTGCAGCAGCTGATGTGATTGAGGTAAGAGGCTTGAGGTTTAGGTGACTGCAGCCCTGAGAGGCTCCCCAGCCCACAGCATCTTAGCAGGCACCAGGTACTTCAGTGGGCACTTGATACAGCAAGGAGAGCTCTTAGGAAACAGGGAATGGACTGGATTTATACATTACTATAAGGACTATGGAGTTTTAGCTCCAGCTTTTACTCTGTGCTGCTGTATCCTGGATGCAGGAATCCTGTGCATTGTTAAGGAGAGTTCTGGTTTGTTAGACAGGTAAAACAAGGCTGGATCCTGGCTGCCGAACAGACAGGGTTCCATGCACAAAGGGGCTTTGGGCACAGAGAATGTTCAGGAGTGAAGTGTTTTTCCTGACTCTTCTAGGAAAGCCTTATAGCATTGTAAATTAAGGCCCAGGAAACCAGAATCTCTGGATTACACAGTAAAGCTTCTTGGGTGTGTTGTTTTCATGAAAGAATAGCTGAAACATTTCCCTATTTCAGAGACACAGCAGGGGTTAAAAAAGTGGATTTTTTTAAAGCAAGCAGATAAATCCCTGTAGCCCAATCAAGAGACTCCAAAGACCATTGCTGTTTCACAGGAGGGGAGGCAGCATTCCCACTTGAACATGTAACTCTCTTAGGGAAGAGGTGTTGACTTGAAGTTGTTTTGCTCATTCAGCCCTAAGAGAGCTACCCCAGGAGTAGCAGGGAGCATGGGCTGTAAACTGAAGTTGTTTATGACATTTGAAGGTGGCACAGTGTCCTGTGACTGTCACAACCCCCACCCCATTTTGGGGGGAAGGCAGTCAATGCTGTGTCAGTGGGAGGGGGAGATCAAACTTACAGTGTTGGAAAACAGCTCTTTCCTAGGGGAAAAATAATTAATTTATAGCATTCTTTTTTAATAGAAAGTGGGTTTGATAAAAGTAAGACTCCTTGTTAAGTCTGTTTTTGTCTTTAAGGTGATTCCTCTCATAGTTCAAAGTTCTTTAAGACCATAAGCTGCAAATACTGACACTTCATTTTTGGGCTTTTGGCCTTGTGGATGAATGCTCTGCCATCACAAGCCACACAGGCTCCTGCCTGGCTCGTGGGGCTGTACTAAGCACACAAGTACATTCCACATGCCTTAATGTTGATAATTTCATGTGATTCTAGGCTGAAGCCACAGGCTGGGGTGAAGAAGAGGAGTTGAACTGGGAAGATGATACAAACTGGTAACAGCTCTGAACAAGACCAAGGCTATTTATGGTGTGTTGGATCCTGTGACAGGAGGTGCTGCTTCCCCAGGCCAATGAATGAAGTTCCTCAGCGCTGCTTTTGCCACAAGGCAGGCACTTGCTGCCCAGCCACAAGCTCCTGTGGGGCCTGAGCTCTTGCCAGGGATGCTCCTTCCCAGTGTGTGCCAAAAGCTGCAGGGGTGAGCCTGCACTCGAGCAATATGCCCAGCTGTGGTGCTGCCACTGCTTCCAGAGAGAGGACAGCGTGATGGTGCTGATGTGCTACTGGAGGCCAAGAGTGGTATAGGAGACTGATCCAGAACTCATCCCTGCCCTGAAAAACTGCTGACAATAAATGAAAGACACACTGCATTTCTTAGTTAATGTGCCTTTTTCCTTTGGTTTTCTTTTTTTTTTTTTCCTTTCCCAGAGAAGTAAAGCCCTTAAAAATGGCTCATTTTAACTTTTCAGCTAAGAGATGATTTTATGAATGTACAGTTTATTCAGCTTATTTATTTCTGTTTGTATGGTTCTGTCAGTGGCACAAGAGGTGCTAGGAACCATACACTGAATGACCACAAACTCCTTAAGCACCATGTTCCTTCTGCTCTTAACTGTGACCAATAAAGATTATTTTTAAAGGATGACCCTGGTGTGGAGTGGAACCAGCAGCAGAGGTATGTTCAGAGAACAGTAGAGAGCCTTTAATTGTTATGTCTGAGTGTATTTTAAAATAAACATAAAAACATCTACTGCGTGGTCACGTGTATGTGACAGGAACAAGGTAACTGCTACTTTTACAACAGATTTAAACCTCTCAGTATTCAAAATACAACATCATGAAATGTTTATCTCCACATAGTAGAAGAACAAGCAATATACAAACCCACAGGTCCAATGTCCAGTAGTGTCCACTCAAATCCATCAGATTATGCAGGACAGGCTGGCACTGCACCCCTCAAGTCCATTCTGGCACAGGAACCAAAGAGCCAGCACTATTGCAGAGCACTGCCCCGTGTCCCAGCTTTTCCTTCTGCAGCACTCCTGGCACAAAGGCACCTCTGCCCTCCCAGCAGGGAGCTCAGCTGGGTCATTGTCCCCACACCCTGTGCAGCACCTACCGCAAGCTGTCCCTGAGGGTGGCCATGGCTGTGTGCAGAGCCTCCAGCTTCCCTGCAAGCCAGACTGGGGGGGATCCCTTCTGGAGCAGCAGCTTTACAGCCTCCACTGCCCCCTCCATCGTGCCTACTGCTGCCTTGTACTGCTCCTCAGAGGGGGGGTGACAGGCTCTTTTGGCCACAGGCTGCAGATTTAAGTAAACATGAAACACCATTTTAATACTGAACTTGAGCAATCAGTTTTCATCCAAGTGCAAGAAACCTCAGGTGGAACAGAGCTGCAGGAGTCCCTTGTCCTCTGAGAGTTCTTGCTGCCTGGCACTACAGACCATTAGGATATCATACTAAGGGCCAGCAGTGCATGTGACCCTTTTTCTTAGAACATGGAGGGCAGCAAGACTACCTCAGCCTTTTCAGAGACTCCCCAGAACTGACAGAAATGAACAGTTGAAAGAAGCATACATACCTCTCCTGTTGACTCCAGTTCTCCATTAGCTTTCAAAACCTGTGCACTCCAGGTAATCCTTTCTTGCTTCAGGCGTTCTGTTCGTGCTTCTCTTGTCTCCTCCACCTGCCTTGTCTAGGGAGAAAGCCCCAGGAGAGGTAACTAAACCCAGGCAGCATTACCAACCTTCACAGGCTCAATTTATATGCCAGAACAAAAGGGAGGCAGGGAGGGAGTTTAATATGCAGTTCAAAGAATATTATTTCTCACCCACTCTTCTGATCAGAAGATTGAGGTTACCTACAACTTTGGGTTAGCATCACTGGCAGCTATCAGTTCTTTTGTAAATTCTCTACTTGCCAAAAGCTGCTCAACCACAGAGCCCTGCCTCAGGTTACAGCTGCCCCCTCTTTCCCAGTGTCACTGTTCTGCAGCAAGAGCCACCTGCTCCTAAGAGGATTTCTCCTAATATGCAAAAGGGACTGAGATGTTTCATACATGTTCATTTAGATATCAGAAATTGATCCAAGAGAAATGGAGAAGGAAATCAAATTATCAAATCCTGTCTTTTCAATACGTAACTTCTTTCAAAAATAACAGTGCAATTTAGTAAGTATTTTTTGTTTAAGGAGTATAAATGCTTTGCTTTTAAGTTGAAAGTACTGGAGGAGCAGTGTGCATAGGAATGGCAGTTGTTCATTCTGCTGATTAAAGCAAGTAGAAAAGTTCAACCAGACAGTTTATTTTAAGGCTATTTTATGCCTTAAATGTAATCTGTCATGCAGATAATGTAACAGTAGACCCATGCTGTGTATTGCTTATAGGACATGTACAGCATCAACTAAGAGAGCAGTAAAATAGTTAAACAATATACATACCTTAGCCAGAAAATTCACAACTTTGTTCTTAGCTTCTTCAGAATTAAGGCACCAAGGAACAACATCTTCATGTCTTGTTTCCTGTTAAAAACGTTACTGGTTGTTCAGTACATTCATCCTAACAAGGGAACAAAGCAGATGTTTCTATGGCAGTCCCTGCCTTCTTGCAACCAATCTAAGCACCAGTGTCTAATGTTTCTTCACTTCCAGCTCCTGAAATCTCTTCCAACTGCACCAGCCCTCAGTACTTTCAATGTGCAATAGCACCTGTAATTCAGATCCAGATTGTGCAGTGAGGAGCAGCAAACATTGGAGACAGAAAAATTTGTGTAAAACAGAAGTTAACAGAACCAAATGCCTGCACCCAGAGTTGTGCTCTGCTCACCTCTGCAAAATGTGTGAATGCTTCCAGTGCATGCTGGTGAATCAGCCAGGTCTGGTCAGCCAGCAGGGAGGCAAACAGACAGGACAGCTGGGGCACAACCTGCCTCTGCAACAGGAACAAACAGCCATCACAAACATCCCAAGAGTTAGCTGTGCATATCTCACCATCGTGGTTTATTAGTAAAGCATCACTCTAAGACTGAGGGACAGGTTTGGGAAATGTGAGAGTCCTAGCGCCCTGTCTGGCTAAAGAACCACTGTGAGGGAGGTGACATGTTCTATTCTCACTTCTTATTGCTTCTCACCAATGAGAAGGGACTGGCATTTGAACCTCCAAGCATCTTGCATGCACTCAGTAAGCATGTCTTGATGAAAAATAAACCTGCTGCAGACCATTAATCCAAAACAACTGTCCTGGCATTCAATGAACTCAATCCTTTAACTGTATATTTAAATAAAAGGGCTTTTTTATCAAAAGACAAGGTAATTTCACTAAGGCCACAATTCCATTTACCTGTGCTTCTTGTGGAATGAACACCTTTCCCATGGATGACAGAAAATCCACCACTGCTAGACGGACATGAGCTGGGGGCTGCAGCTGGAGCAGGGATGACTGCAATGCAAACACCTGCAGGAGACAAACCCCAGCAAAGCCCCATCAGACAGACTGCAGGTGAAAACTGTGCAGGCTCTTTAAACCCAAACACATGGAGTGCTGCACCTCCAATAAAACTGCTCAGGATAAAGCTGCAGGGTGCATTTAAGAAAGAAATGAGCATGCTCTCTATAGCAGTTCCATATATCTCAATTATCTTACAGAAGAAAGGGATTCTCAAAAACAGTGTTAACCAAAATGCCATGTGCTTGGTTTAAAGGCCAGGAAAGTAATCAAGGAAGATTATTTCTTTGTTAAGAGAAGGCTAGAGCATGAAATAACTAATTTGAGATTTCAACAAATCACAAAGAACTTGGTTTTCATGTAGTGAATTATTCATAAGGTGGTGTTGGAGGTTTTATGATTTTATTTTTTTTTTTTACCTGGGTCATCAGTTGAGCATCTAATGCTTGGATGAAAAATTCCAAAAGGTGAAGTAATAAACAGAGAGTCTTCTGGAGACATGGCTCATCAGAGACCTTGAAGAGAGCACAAGGTATCAGTAACATTGCATTTTAGCTCATGGAATAACTACTTAGGAGAGAATGTCAAGTAGCTTTCCAAAATTCTTAGCCTGACTTCACACATATAAAACACTGCATTGTAAGAAGCAGAAGAAAATACTAAAATAATCATATCAATATTTCTAGGTAGTCATACCTTATAAGACCATTTTCTTTGATTTTGATGAAGGACATTTCTTAGCCCTCATCTCCTTCCACCACTCACTAAAATAAGCACCTAAAGGTTATCTGAACTATTTCTTTTCATTTTCACTTGCCAAATGTCCTCACAGAATGGCTGAGGTTGGAAAAGACCTCTGAGGGGGCACATTGTTGGCTCTTCACTCTCACTCTAAAACTTTTTTTTTTTAATCTGGAGCATGAAAACCCTGACAATCCCTTTTTCTTTCCTTTCTGCAGCTGCAGCCATGAACAGGTACGTGGCCACAGAGACATTGCCTGGCCCCCTTGGGAGGAGGGTGATTGGCCCTGTGTGTCTCCATGTGCTGGGCTGTGCTCTAATCAAATCAGCCTGAGTTTTGCCCACATTCTAATGAATATTTAAAATACACCGAATTCATAATTGGTATGAAGCAAAATCAGGTATTTCAGGTTCCTCCTTGAGCAAGCCTGAGTCTGACACTGAGTAACAACAGATGCAGTAACAAGGAACCATATACATAACATTCAGGAAATTCAAACTCAAGCTTCCCAGAGCTCATGCCTGCCCAACAGATCAACCAGCGGAGAGCAGATGGGCAGCACTGGTACACTGTGCCTTACTGAAACAGTCCAGTCCAAGTACAACAAGTGAGTAACAACAACATGAGCAAACAGCACCAGCCTCTCCAAGACATGTTTTCACCACTGGAGCAACAAATTCCCTTACCTGCTTAGCCTGGAGAAAAGACCAGAACTGACTGAGCACTCCCAAGACAGATGTCTTAAGTTCTGCCTCCAGAGTGGCATCAGCAGAACTGCAGGCAGCCAGCAGGACAGAAAGGGCAGTGTTCTAGGAGGAAAAAATGTGTAAGCCCAACCAAAACACACTAGATGTAAACCAACCTAAAACCCCAGGCTCATATTAAACATCTAAAATGATACAAGGTGGCAAGAAGCCCAATGAACTGTGTCAGCTGTACAGAACAGCTAATCCAGCAGGACAGCAGCCAATAAAGCTTCCAGAGCAGGGAAACCATCCATTACTCCTGTGAGTTTCTCACACACTGCAGGTCATTTGCTGCACTGGCAGGAGAAGTCTGGCAGCAGACATTTCATGTGGAAGCCTCTGGTTTCTCACATTCCCTCATCAAGGAGACCTGTGAGCATCTTTCAGATTTCATGCTGCATAAAACCAGCCAGGACTTTAAAACTGAAGAGGAATTGTATGCTAAGGTATAGCATAAATCAGAAATTCTGAAGAAAAATACATCTGCTCACCCAGAGAGCAAACAACTCGAATAACTAGTGAACCACACAACCTCCACTGGCATGGCAGAGGTCCTAAGGTGCTGCATACTATGAGAAAACATTGAAATGAGAGTTCTTGCTCATGCATATGCCAGCTAGGCACGGAAAAAAAGCTGTGCAGCAGACTGAATAACATAACAGAATCCATGTAGTTTGAAAAACTAGAGTTCATACATTTTTCTAAAGAGAAGCAGATCTTCTTACCACAGGTGGGAGCTCTCCCAAGGCACGGCTGCTGTTCAGCCACTGCTGGCACTGCAGGAGCCCTGCTGAGCACAGCTGAGATGCCACTTGAGCCCTAAGGTCAGGATTCAGGGCTCTGAGGGACACGTGCTGCCACACAGCCAAGTTTTCCACCTCTTCAGGAAGAAACTTGTGAGCAAATTCTACCTGGAAACAAAAGGTAATAGAAACTAAACGGACCAGAAAACAATTTGATAGTCTGAAAGATGAGCAACCAAAACGCATTGCTGGTTTGCTTCAGATTTATTATGTAAAAAACATTGTGTAAAATATTTCAGTAAAATCCATCTTTTTATATGAAAAACGTTTGCAGACTGCCATCTTCCTTGTCACATACAGGACATCAGAATGATTAAGCAACTGATTCTTTCAGCTGTTTGAAGCAATAGCCCCAGTGAGTAGAAGAAAGGGCTTTAGCCTCTGCAGGGTACACAAAGAGGCACTGACTGGACAGGACACTCCTCTTGACACCTGATGTCATGGGAATGCTCACATCAGTCACAGATGCAATGACAGGACACCATTTCAGCAAATCTGGGGAGATGTGCTGTTTTCATACTTTGTCAAAAAAAGGGCTTCATTGCTGCCCAAAAAGACTCTTAGAAAGGTCAATGTGCTTTTCTTGTTTTAAAGAGCGCATCTGCATGAAGTAGGACCCACAGTAACCTAGAGACTTAATGACTCAGACTAAATAATAACAAGTACAATAACAAGTGCAGCAAGTGAGCACTCAACATCTTGTCACTTCTCCAGAACTGAAAGGGAGTATTTGAACACAGGCCACTGATTCCAATCTCTCCTACGGACAACAACAGATGCTGGTGCTGAACTTGCCTGATGCTCTGGAGCCATCAAGAACAGCATTCTCCTCAGCAGCACACCCAGGGCAGTGACCTGGCAGCAGTCACTGGGCCAAGCCTTTACCTGCATCAGGATAAAAAAGTAATGCACCTCATTACACTGAGGGAGAACTCACCACTGAGCAAACAGGATGCTCTGAGAGTTGCTATGTGGGATGACAGCAGTAACACTGTAAATAAAATAAGCAGAGCATATTGGTTTATACTTTCACTGTACTGCTTTTGCTAATTACTGACCCAGTTTGAAGAGCTGAAACAATCTCCATTTGGATTTTAAAAAAAAGATTCTGTCTTTGATCATTTAGAATCTTTGCTGGTAGGATTAAAACTAGTACCAAACTGCAAACATCACTGTGGTTCTTACCAAGTGGGCAATCACATTAACGTGGTGAGCACACAGCTCAGCTGTTCCATACCTGAAATGTGAGAGACAGCAGCTTGTGAATCTGTGCTTCCTATTCTTTTACAGATTAAATATCATAAACTGGTCTGAGAAATTGCCATTTCCTCTAACATACTTAAACTCCATTTGTAGAAAGCCTGCTTGACTTGTACTAGGAGCATCTTACCTTGCAAGGAAGCACCACGAGTCCATTGCTAGCAGAGATGTGATCATACTGGAGCCCAGCACAGCTTCCAGCAGGGCACGCTCCTGAGGAGAAATGGGAACATTAACACAATTTGAGTACTGCATTAAAGAAAGCACTGAACTTTTATAACAACTTGACCTTCCCTCCTCTGAAAGAGAACAAAAATTGTCAAGACCATGGAAGTCCTCAAGAACTTGTAGGAAGCTTTATTTTCCCCTTTCCCACAAGTGACATCTGCTGTGTAACTGAACTCCAGCCTCCAATCACAACTGATTTCTACAGAACCACTTCTGAGATGGTTCTCTCCGAGCATCTTTTGAGAGCTACATCATTAGAAAGAACCCATTCTTTTAAAGTAGCACCTATGCATCACAATAGCTGAAGAACTGATAAGCAAAACTAAATCTTACCAGCTGAGGGAAGTGTGCTGGGAGTATGGAAGCAATGAAGGAACACAGGTGGACACAGACATAGTGATAGAGGGTGATGGGAACTGCTGGCTGTCCAGTACTGAGCGCCTGTGGCAAACACACAGGGAGAGAAAGCTCCCCACAACATTGCTGGAAACTGAAGAAGAGAGCTGAAAACAAAGAAAGGCTGCAAGGAGGAAAGGAAAAAAAAAAAAAAAACCAAAAAAGAGAACAGTTTGGTTACAGATTTGTAAGTCTCAAATCCTGCAAGCAACATCTGTATTATAAAATCTTTGTCTTTGACCAGAAAAGATGGCAATAACTTCAGTGCTTTTACACCAGATTTATGTTCCTGACTGCCTTCCTCTTTTACCAATGGAGGTGATTATTAGAGGGTTCAGGCATAAAAGTGTGAGATTTTAACTTAGTGAAGTAGCAACAAATTAGATCCATAGCCTTCTTCCTACCCTGCAAGAACTCGAAACACCACTCCTTTGCTGAAAAAACAAAAGACATCTCTGGCTCTGTATCCTTCACTCCTGAGGCAATGAACATCACATCCTGTTTGTCTTGGCATAAGGATGTAAATCCATAGTGACAATTTTACTGTTCAGTTGCAAAGGAAACTCCAGCAGCTGAGCCCCTTTGTTTGGCTGTGGTGGAACAACTGCTGTGGTGAAGAACTGCAACAAAAACCTTTTTAGTACCTTTTTCCTGTGTTCCAGAGAGTTTGCACTTCTTCAGGCTGAGAGGACAGCTTGTCCATTATGGTAAGCAGGAGGAGACACTGGGGAAGCTGCTGCTCAGGAGGGAGATCTGTAGAAGTTTGGGTTTCAAATGTGAAGCAAGTTGCCTGGATATATTTACTGTGGGTGTAAATTGGCTTTTAAGCCAATAAGTGTAGAGGTAAATTGATGAGCTAAATCAGAACTGTGAGATGTTGGTCAGGGGAAAAATTAAGGAGAAGGGCTTGTTGAAACAAAAAGCTGACAATTTTCCAGTTTAAAGGTATTGTACAGAATATATTTCACAGAAAATACTTACTTGAGAAAAAAAAAAAAAGCTGTCTTCCCCTACCAACAGAACAGCAGAAAAACTCCATCTTACTTTGAAAGCTTATGGCAAATGTGAATTGAAATTATGCAAAAGAGCAGAATTGAGAGGATTTGTGTTAACCAGACTAAGACTGCACTTGTTACGAGTACTTTGGAAGAGATTAATTCAGCAACAACACAAACTACCTGTTATAAAATCCATCCAAGTTAGCATGCAATCAGCTCTATCACAGTACTTACAAAAGAATCAGAGACAAGCAAACGAGAACAGAATATTATGGTCCAGAAAGTCAAAATGTCAATGCTGATCCCTCAGACAGCACTGGGAGTTGTACTTTCAACCCACCTAACTTTTCACTTAACACTCGTTCCATGAAAGGACTGAAGGGAAGGAGCTGGGTGATGAGAGGGTCCAGAGCCACAAGAAAAACCCGGGATATTTCATCTTGATGGACTTCCAAGATCTCTGGAGCATAAAGACTGGGAGGAAATTTGCTGAGGGGGAATAGAAAAAAAAAAAGAAGTTAAATATTCTCAGTAGCATTTTCAGCAGCACTACTTTTCTCCAAAAGAACTACAAAAAGGCAAATCCATTCTTTCCTTGTTCTTGTGAAATAAAAGACAGAAAAGGCTCCCCATTTTAGAATATCTGTTATAGCCCAAGAGTTACAATTCTGCATTCAGCCTTTAAGATAAGCATCACAATCCAGTATTCTACTAAAGAAAACCTCACAGAAAATGCATGTAAAACACATAACATCTATCAGAAGAAACATATCAAATCACAAAGAGTCAAGTGAAAGGGAAAAGCCAAGAAAATGCCTTTATGCACAATTTGACAGTCATAAATGTCATAGCACTAATTTAACACATGACCCTAAAAGGGTATCACAGTTTCTCTGAAAAGGAAAAAAAAAAGACAACCTTGGGCAATAAAAGAAAAAAAGCAAAAAGCAAAAAAAGAAAAAGAAAAAAAGAATAAAGCAAGAGATCATGAAATGAAAACCTTCTACTCTTGCAGTTTATAAAGTGAACTGTAAAAACGTTTCTTTCCTACTCAAAAATCCTGCTCAGTTTCCCTGAGTGAATAAAAGTTTACAATCTTTCACCTGAGATAAAACCTACAAGGTAAGTAAACTTAGAAGGAGAAACTTATAAAAAAATCTACCCAATCTTGCAGTGGAACATGCAGTGAACTCAGGTGCACATCTCATCACAGAACCTGGTTTTTTCCAAAAAAGGGCTGAAATCAGCCCTCTGATTTCATAGCGTAAAAAATTACAAGTACAAAGTCTGTGTTCCCTTATGCCTTCCCCACCAAAGGAGCAACAAAACTTTTTGAAAGGAAAGTGATAAATTCACTTGCAGACATTTACAAAAGCATCTGCTTCCAGGAGAACCAGAGTCCTTCTGTGACATTTCCCAAGATTATTAACACAACAGTAAAGGTATGAAAAATTTCACAATACTCTGTGTCTGATTTCTTCTTTCTCCAGCACAAGTTTTTCCATACTTTGTCTTAAAGTAGAAACAATCTATCAAAAGGCACTGCTGACACCTGCATTTAGTGGTAGAATTTTTTTTTCTGCGTATTCTACACATAATTTGTTAATAAATGTTGCCACAAATAGTTGCAACAAAGTTAATGGCCTGTCATTATGGGACATGCACAAACTGATCAAGCACGGGGTTAAGGTAACAGTATAACACAAAAATACCTAATTTATTAAAAAATATTTTAGCTTTCTGTACATAAAGGTGGCAACAACTTTGGAATGAGAACTGTATTTTTACATCTCAAAATATTTGTAATTTAAGAATGCAATGCAATTATTATTAAGATACTCTCAATAATCAATTATTTGTACTTCACATACCTGAATATCTGAAGAAAGAGCTGATGTAACTGAGAACAGGAATCAGAGAAGCAAGCAAGAAATTCCTGCAAAAGCCATCAATTTTGAGTGATACTTTTAAAACAAAATCCATGATTAATTCATTAATTACTGGACATCTCCTACCAACTACTTGCTGCCACTGCATGAAACAACGTGTTATAGTTTATTTTTCTGGGAAATCCCAGCAGTAATCCTGCACAGGCTTGCTGAGTATTTACTGGGGGAAGAACTACAAGCAGGTTATGTATGTACTGCCCACACGGGATAGTTGTAAATTGTTACGATACTATGCAGTGCAAAACTATTCCATTGGCAGACCAGAGGCTTAAATTTAATACTAACATAGAATTGAAATGATAAAGCCTACCTTGGTGTAGTGTACAAGGGAGTTAGCAAAGAACCTGCACAGTTTGACGGTCTTCTGGAACAGCCTGAAGTCAGTGCCCTCCTGTCCAAAAGCAGCAGTAACACAGAATAATACAGTAAAAAAGGAAGCTAGATTGCTAACAGTGTTCAAAACCTATTTCACATTTGATTCTCTACAGACCCTGAAGCTAAGGGGGGAAAATTTTAAAAATATTCAGTATGTATGCTTCAATATTTTCAGAGCAGCATTAAGAATTTGATTGACCTTGGGACATTGTTGGTTTAGGAAATAAAAAAATTCTCACCCTGTATGGTAAAAACTTAGTGTCTCACTAAAACATCCTCAATCTACACAAACTTGTGGGCCTTACTTTCATGTGGTTTCAAAGGTATTCTGTCTACCACATGAAATAAAGAAAACCCCCCAAAACCCAAACCAAACTACTCCAAGCAATAATACAGCACAAAGAATTTATCCTCCTCAAGTTCCCTGGCAGCTCTGGCAGGTTTTTAACTCACCTGTATCTCTGACACCTTCATTTGCTCAGCCAGCTGCAAACAGGAGTCAAAAGAAAGAAGAGTGTCCTTGCACAGGCCACCGAGGATGTCACTGTGTTTGAGGTGGCACTGCAGCAGGGAGTGATGCTTCAGGCTTTGCCTGAAAGGCAGGAATACAATCAGGTATTTAATTGTCAGAAGCGATTGTGCAATGAGTTCTTACAAATCCAAATAACTAACTCTTATATTTAGGCTTTTACACAGCAGTGCTTGGTGCAATATCCGTGTACACTGAAAGCAGAAACTCAGAGAGAACAACCCTCTCCACAGCCATGACTGACACGCAGGGGAGAGGCAGGATGGAAGTAAAGGACAGCCAACTCAAGCCAAAAATGTCTACAAAATTGCAGGTCAGACCTCTTAATGTTCATTATTCAGACAACAGTGTTGCAAATTTTCTTCTGTGTTGCAATACAGAAAGTCCAGTTTCTATTCCTTTTCATACCAATTCCTACCTATTTTCACTGGCAGTGCTTTACCACTACCTCCTCACTAAATTTCCCTACTGAATAGCTACACTGAATTCTCTAATTTTAATTTTATTAGAAACTCTGAACACAAAGCAATTGAGACATTCATTATTTTAAATTACACCACAATAAAATCCAAAGAACTCCATGACATACTTGATTATGAACTTCCACGTATTGGCATGAAGAGCATGGTCCATATTGGAAATGACAGAGCAGATCTCCAGCACAGTGTGGATTACTGAGGAAATAACAGCAGCAGCAAAAGAGTTAAATCAGATTTATGAGTTCACAGCAATCCCAAGAGAATACCAGCACACTGACATGAACTGGGAAAATGGCTCAGTGTTGAGGTGCCACCCCTTTCCTACAAACCTACACAACATGCCCCATCCCACAGAGGAAGCTTCAGGAGAAAAATGGAAATATTGCAAGCTCAAAATACTGCTTTCTGAAAAGCTGGTCAGGTCAGCAGGAACTGAGCACACTCAGAAACCTGTTTTAAAATTTCAAACATACTCTCCATAGAAAAAAAAAAGACCGAACAAGACCAAAACAGTATCAAATCCATGTATACCTGATACCATATATGTGATATCATCTTCAGTGGAAGCAGAGCCTATGGAAATCAGATCAACCAGTTCCATCAGCTCTTTCTGGAGGGAGTAAGTTTCCTTGAACATGGCTTGTAGGAGGTCAGAAATTAAGTGCAGGTGCCCACAGTACACTGATTCACTGTCCTGAAATGGGGAGGAAGAGGTTTATAAAAGAGCTCAGTACTCACAGCTTGGTTTTTCTCATGCTGAAAACACCAAGAGCTTTGCCATACATTTCTCTGGAAAAAAAGAGCAGGGCACAGATGTACCTACGTTAACTCAATACACAGCCCCTGACCATTCAATATAAAATATGTTCACCTGCAGCTCGTAGATAGCTAATGAGGTCTGGCTGGCTCTTCTTTAGGGGGGTCTGAATTAGGCCTCCATGTATGAACCTAAGATCACATTTCTGAACCAAACAGGGCAATGTCAGCAGCAAAGGAAGTGCATTCCAAATACTTCCCAATATTTTCATATTAGAATTGCTAGATAAAGGTATGGCATGTGAGTTTGAGTCCTGATGTGCAAAACTGATGTAAATTTCCCATAAAAAAGACAAATTGAAAGTGAAAATGAAAGACATCCAAAAGTTAGGATAATCTTTATTTTCAATGCTTAGAGGGAATTACTGTTGCACCTGAAAATCCAGATCAGTCCATATCTGAAACTGATACACACTGCTCACTGTAACCAACACAAACCTGTTAATCTCAACTTTGAATCCACTCTGGAACTTCACAAAAACAAGGCAGGTCACACGACGACAGTAGCCGTTTGAAGCTCTGAAAATACTGTTGCCATCAGTACTGCACAGATCTCTCAGAGCACTCTGCTCGTGAGCAGAATGTTCAGTTAACACTCATGCAAAATATGGAAATAGTCCAATCTGAGCCTCTCAGGTCAGATTTGCTGGGCAGACAGCTGAAAAATCATCTTTGTACTTGTGCACTAAATGCATTCTGCAAACGACTTAACAACTAAAATTAAAAGAATAATACTTGGACAACAATATAGTCTTAAAGTACAATCTTCCTCTAAAGTGTTTCCTAAAAGCCGAGGAGCAGAAGGATTGTTGTGCTCCCAGCAGAGGCCTACCTTGCAGTGTGTGAAGGTGCTCTTTAGCACACAGAGGATGGAGGGAGGGAGGGAGCGGATGCTGTGCAGGGACACGCACTCCTGCAGCGAGCACACGGAGCGTACACAGCCTGTCAGAGCCTCCAGCAGCTGCACCACGGTCTGGGAGCAAGAAGGAACAACATCATCACCCCTGCAACACCTTCAAAACCATCTTTTCTCAGTTGAAATGCACCTGGACTTTTATGGCATTTAAAGTTCACTGTTATTTGCATAAATACGTAGTTTGTTAAAGATGAATGAAGCTCCAGAGCTCTTCTTCGATACCATAGCCTCTGTGAAAACTTCTTATTTCTTTGACTATTGTTCTCAATTTACAAAAATGTTAAAACTCAGAATGAAATGACTGTATATAAACAGGTATCAGATTCACTCTTTAAATATGTGGAGTCACATTCCATCTGCAGGAGGGACTTAAGCAGAATTTTAGATGATTTTTTAAATTATTATTAGCATCATATGCTGGATGTAGTCAAATCATTCGCAAATGGTAACTGAACTACAGCTACAAAGGAAGATTAAATTACATTTTAACCATCAGTAGCTGGCAAAAACATTCTAAAAACCTTTTAATAGTTTAGGTAAAGGCAAAGAGTGATGTCAACATGATTTTGACAGCTTATGTGATGGGACTTGCCTGTAGCAGACTCCTCACAGTACTGCATAATTCTGTACTCAGGCTGCTCAATCCTTTGGCTTTGCTGGATAATTCACACATCAAGTTATCAAAGAACTGTAGAGTCTGGCAGAACACAACAAAACTGAAACATTTTACTTACAAAGACACACATGCAAATAATAACACCATTCTATACCTGCTTGCTTCCTTGGCATGGAGGCAGAGAACTCATAGCAGAAAACACTTTCCAGCATTTCAGTCACAAAGCATGATATAACAAAAAGTAAAAACCATTTATATATATATATATATTATAGACAGAAGATATTGTAGCTGTTATTTCCTCTAAAACCTGTTGCTAAAACAAACTTCACAGCTAATTTGCTTGAAATATATGCACCTCATTCTAACAAAGATTTTTTGCTCAGTTAAAACTACGTAATTTAAAAATACTTCCATTTTGTCTCAGAAAAAATATTTGTTTGTTGAGAATGATTATTAACATTTTGAATACATTTAAAAAAAAAGTCGATGATGTACAAACAACATCTATTTCTAGTTTAGTTGAGGTGTTTGGATATCTGATGAGTGTTACTGTGGAGATTACAAAGACAGTGAGGTGCTTCCAGGCACATGCAGGATAAACAGTGGTACAGTGAACATTTTTCAGGATATGCCTATTATGAGACAATTTTCTGGACTGACTGACAATTCCATAGTTAACTAAAGCTGTCCTACCTTAGGTAATACTTTTGAGAAAAAAGTTTGTTCCAAATCTTCAAGGCTGATATGGGGCAAAAACATTTCGGTCAAGATCCTCAAAACACCTGCAAAGAAAAACATTTACAATGTGTAATTCTCAGAAACAGACAGAAACCTACCAGAGGAAACAAAGAACTGCAGAAAGAAAAACAGATCAGGAACTTGATCTTGAGAGACGCACTAGAGCATTTGCCTTATCTGAAATGCATGAAAACACACATGCATTATCTGAAAAATGAAGTAACTGCAACAGCTCCAACATGCACAAACCCATCAAAAATAGCAGCGCACCTGACTAAACTTAGCTGAAGGCTGAGCACAACTACCAGCCTACAGATTTAGTATTTACCACATTCCAAACTGCAAATAGTTGCACATTTTATAATGTAACATAATATGCAATGTAACAGTGAGTTTTAGCCACACTCCTAAACACTTACATATGAACCTCATTTTCTTGTAACTATCAGCTTTGTCACCTGGGAGATAACAGCACAAAAGACAGTAAAACACCAGATTAAAAGCACCCTTCTTTTGTGTATTTAAAGATCAGAAGTAGCAGAAAGGAAAAAGCAGCCTTACATGCAGAGCTTCTATAGGGGTTTTTATAAAGCTTATTCAATGTACAGTTAGTGGAATGTGCAAGGTCAGGCAGGATTGCTGAGGACTCTGAAAGTCCCTATTTGTAGCAGAAATACTTCAAGCACTGCAGTGATTTTAATGCAATTGCAATACAGGGCTCCACAGGAAAAGGCACTTCTTAGCCATTACTTACGAATGTGCTCAGTCCAGTCTTCAGACTCTTGATACATCGAGTGAAAACGTTAAAGAAAATCAAACTTGTTCTGCTATAAAGGTTATCGTTAAAGCACCTGCAGAAGCCACAGTGCCCTCTATCACTGTCTCATATACGTATGAAATTGGTGGGATGCTCCATAACTAACGCAGGCTGATAGTCCGGAGTACCCACCCACAGGACCAAAAAAGCATTTCCAAAACGTATTAGAGAGTAAGTCTTAAGGGTTTTTTCTCTCTTTTTGGTGGTGTGTGGTTTGGGGTTTTTTAGGGGGTTGGGTGTCTTTTGTTTTAGGACGGGGTAGGTGAGGGGTGTGTTGGGGAGTTATCTACAGCGCTAAATGAACCACACGCCGTTTTCTAGATCCTATGAATCTTTTACTTCAAAGAAAAGCTGTACCCATCTCCAGCGAAATTCCCGGCACCCGGCATTTATATCCAGTGTCGGCCCCTCACAAAGGTCCCATCACCTTCCCTCACACAGATTTGCTTGAACCGTGCAACTCTGAAGGATGCACGCACCCCCCCAACACAACTCCTGTGCCTTCCCGCAGCCACCCACGAGCCCTGCCGGGAAGGATATAAGGAGCCGGGGCAGCACGGCGGGCAGCTCCCGGCGGCAGAGCTCCCAGTCCCAGCCGCCCAGCTCCCGCAGGAGCAGCTCGGGGTCTGTCTGGGACATGGCGGCGGCCGCGCTCCCCTCAGCACGGAGCGGCGGCGGGAAAGGCGCCCCGCGCTCCCACAAGGCCCCGCGCGCCGGGAAGCGGAAGCGGCTGCACGTGGGAGAAGCGGAGAATGGCCCGGGCCGGCAGCCGCGGGTGGGTACGGACACGGGCACGGGCAGGGAAAACGGGATGGGAAACGCGCCCAGAGCACCCCTCACCTGGCCTGCGCGGTTTTAGGGGAGTTGGCAGCTGTGCTAATTGCTTGTACCTATGGTATGTGAGATGGGGGTCACCCGTAACGCTGTGTTTTAATAAACTTAAGCGGTTAGAGAGCGGGCTTTTGAAAGCACATAATAGTTAGGGTTGGAAGGGAGCTCTGGAGATCATCCGGTCCAACCTCCCTGCCAAGGCAGCGTCACCCAGAGCTGGTGACACAGCGACGCGTCCAGGGGGATTTGGAATGTTTCCAGAGAGGGAGCCTGGTAACGAAAATCAGGATGCTACAATGAGCCGATTTGTGCTGATATTAATGATACATAAAACTGTTTACTCTATTTCCAGCAACAATTCACCTGGCTCTTAGCAAGACATCTGATACTGCACCAGCGAAATACTCTTTCCTGCAACAATACCTACTCAAAAGCTGGCTGTAATAAATTAAGCTTTTTAAAAACTGTTATTTCTGAAAATGGATTTTCGATTTAATTTTGCTGTTGATGAAAATGAGAACAGTGAGGCAGATGCTCACCTCTTGCTGCTGTGCTCTCCAAAACACAAGCAGGAACCCACAGAAAAGAGCAGGGAAACTGCCGATCCTGCAGCAGGCTCCACCCCGAAGCTGACTGCTGATAAGCACTGGGCTGAGACAACTCCAAAGAGAAAGCTCTGTGTGAAAGCTGCCAAGGAGCACAGCATTCCCGAAGATCTCAACAAAGTATTGGAAAATAAAGTCATGGACACAGTAATGGACCTCTCTTACGTAAAGTTGTCTGTAGTGGAAATGACATGTTCGGGTGAGGCTGACAGCGAAGGCATCGTGTCCAAAAGTGTTTCTTCTCACTCTGATCTCATCCCAGGAGTCTACGAAGGAGGGCTGAAAATCTGGGAGTGCACCTTTGACCTCATGGACTACTTTTCCGAGGCTGAAATAGAATTTACCAACAAAACTGTGCTGGATCTTGGCTGCGGGGCTGGATTGCTGGGAATTGTTGCTTTACGGGGTGAAGCTGCCAGAGTCCATTTTCAGGACTACAACAGCACAGTGATTGATGAAATAACCTTGCCTAATGTGGTGGCCAACTGTATCAGTGAAGGCAGGAGGATGGGCAGTGGGAAGGACAAGAAAGCCAGCAAGCCTCCTTCAAAGAAGCCCAGAAAAGCAGAAGGCTCACCTGATGTGCTCAATAGGTGCAGATTTTTTTCTGGAGAGTGGTCTCAAGTCAGCCAGCTCCTGTTAAGCAGCAACAAACCCTGTTCAAAGTATGATATCATTCTCACCTCTGAGACCATCTATAATCCTGACTACTACAGTGCTCTGCATGATACGCTGGCTCAGCTCTTGGATAGAAATGGCCGTGTGTATTTGGCAAGCAAAGTGCATTATTTTGGAGTTGGTGGTGGTATCTACCTCTTTCAGAAATTCATTGAAGAGAGAAACATGTTTAGAACCAGTATGGTTAAAACAATTGATCAGGGACTGCAGCGATGCATTATGGAAATTGCCTTTAAAAATGCCTGTTAAAATAATAACTCAAAAATGTTTTAATCCTCACGTCTCTTTGCTTTTTCAAACTTTGTTATTCTGGTTTGACAAATTAAGGATGCTGGTTGTTGAAATGTTTGACAAATTCTGGTGTCTGACTAGAAGTGCAGGACTTTTCTGATGCTGACTTTGCATAGAGTTCTGCTTAAAGCAGCATCAATATATTTATATGCATTTAAATATTAAGCAAGTCATTGTCTTTAGCCAGGCTTTCACATTCCTTGTCAGCACCAGAACTGCACGTCACAGGAAGGACACACATGATGTGGCATGACAGAGCAGTGACCATGACGTGTTGTGGCAGAACGAGATAAATTTACCATCCAAAATTAGTTCAAGAGGCTTTTCTCAAGGGTTGGGCAGCTTAATTGCAGCCACATTCAGGCAGGGGCCACACAGCTCTGAGCTCTGCTGCTTTGCCAGCAGAGGGGGATGTGATTGTATTTATCACTTGTTTTACCCTCCTGGGGATCTCAGAAATCCATGTAATATTTCCACTTGTAATGCGCACGACTTATTCAAGCCTTTTTAAAGGTGTAGCAGAATACTTACTACTGTGGTCTGTGAACTTTCACATTCAGATTCTGCCAGAGGCTAAGAAAACTTCAGCAAGGGATTAGAAAAAGCCATGCTGGTTTAGAAGCTGACTTGAAAGAATATTCTACACAAGCTCCTTATGCCAACCAACCAAAAAGCCTACAAATGAAATACTGGAGGATGACAGAACTGCGCTTTAGGAGACAACTGGAGAAAGAGCTAAACTGTGCTATTACAGGAGTTTAATAGATTGCTGTACTGTTTTAAAGAGATTTTTCCAGAAATTCATTTCACCTTGTTCAAAACTTGCTTTCAAAACATCCCCCACCTCTTCAATCTTTTCACAGCCGTTTGGCAGGACAGAAAGCACTCAGAAAAGCCTAGAGTAAAAGGCACTTTCCTAGGCTGACAATAGTGGTGTTGCTGAAGAAACTGCCTTACCAAAAATGCAAAAAACCCAAAGAACTACAAAACCTGGTCTTGAGCGCTCACTGTCACCAGCAATTCAAACAAAGGAAATCCATTGCATGTTTTGTCTTGGCCAAAACCAGACAGAAAGTTATTAGACAGCTCTTGCCATCATGCACTGGTGTATCAGGTGCCCTTGCACAAATACAAACTTGTATAAACCACTGAAGTAAACTGGATGCAAGGATACTCAGGGTAGAGCAGAAGGAACAATAGTCTGAGGGGATGGAAAGAAACTTATTACAGCCATGATCTAAATCCCTTTAATTATGCCATCAAGTTTCCATCACCAAAGATGCTGAAAGTCAATCCCAAGGTTCCTATTTCGAACATGCTGCTATCAAGATAGAGTTGTAAAGGATTTCCTGTACTTTACAGAAGAGCCTTCATTACTGCTTCAGACTATTTTAAAGGGATGCTTTGGAAACAACTGAATTTAGCCTCATAGGGTAGGAGAGGGAGGAAAAAAGTCAGTTTTGCCATGACTGCCACTGTGTTTTGGAATTTTTCTGCACTGACACTGAAACTTACTGATGACAACTGCTGACTACAGACTGAGGAACAAAAAAAGTTTTAGCTTTGGCAAAGGTACTGTTAACAGCTTTTTTTTTTCCTGTCAAAACAGAAGCTGGAAACAAATGGATTACCCTTTATCATTTTTCAAACTCAATCCTAAGATAAATCATGGCTTGCACTGAACTGGTTGTTCTACACCTGCTAGGTCTAGTGCAGTTCCAGAGAACCATACCTGAAGTAGTAAGAAATGTTGACCACTATGACAAAGAATATGGTTAGGAACAAGAATCTCGTGTATTTTTGGATGAATAAATGAAGAAGGTCCTTACAATCTTCTACTATAATATTTCCTCTTGCTAATATCCCACTATCCAAACTCACCATCTTTGGTTTAATTACTATGCCCTCACTCAGTATTTGGCTCAAACATAGCTGGTTTTGTGCAAATACAGAATTAGAATTTTTAGGACTTCAAGGGAAGAACGGCAGAGCCACAATCTCACAGTGACTGCACACCTGCCAAACAGGTAACCCCACACACCCCTTTTCAGAATCTGATGAGAAAATAAAGGATGCTTTTTCTCAGGTGAAATCAGTAAAATTAGCATTGGGATTTCCATATTCTAGATGAGTTCTGTTCTTAGAATTCAGCAGGTACATGCTGAGAGGAAACAGAATTCACACTTACTTTTGTAGGTTGTTGATGTTTCAACTTCAAGTAATACTAATTTCCCTAATCTATGTTAAGGCTTGCTCTACCTGAGAAATCCTCACCACCCTAGTGACCAATGTCCTGCTTCTCTTCACAAACTGGAATAGAAGAAAATAAACTTTTCACTCCTTTGTAACACTTGTATGTATTACTTAATGACCAGGGAAATTAAATTGCCCGAAATGACACTGCACGAAAAAAATAACTAGACTAGGAGGTGCCTCAAAGTATTTTTTTTTGATGACACATTAAAAATCTTTCTTCTAGGAAGAAATAAAAGATAGAGATCAGCTGGTAGCTCAATTTTGATCAGCTAACTCCAAATCGTCACCTTTTTTCTCCCCTCATGCCGTCACCTCACATTTTGAACAAGTCATTACAATAATAAGTCCAGTCCAAATTATGTCTTTCCTGTAAGTATTGTGGAGACAAAGATTAAAATCACTCATTAAATACCTCAGGAAACTAAATTGAAAGGCTTGTTTGTTTGAACACAGCTCTCTCTAACTGATGACTTCCATTTGAAGACTGTTTGCCAGTTTTGGGAAATGAGGCTATTTAAAACTCAGTTTTGTATACTGGCAATTACAGTTATTTTACTAAAGCTTAGGGGGGAAAAAAAGGCCCATGATAATGGAACTGGGAAGTGCCTGATTTGCAGGTTACTGACTTGTGTGCTATTCTTGGTTATTAGGCACACAGGCATTATTATATCATGTTCTGAAATCAAAATCTTGTTAAGCAAAATCAAGCCTGCAATCATCACCGTGGTATTTGAAGTTTCACAAGAACTCAAAGAGCAGCACAAAGAGCAGATGCAAAGGCAGGCAAGGGTGCTGGAGGGGAAAATCCAGGCAGCAAGTGGGGGGAAGCTGGTGCCAACCAAGTGATCTGGAGCACCAGGTTCAGGAGATCCTGCTCTGAGGAGATTATTGGGATAAAGACCCGTGGAACTCTTCTAATGAGGACTGGACTGAAAGGCTTGAGGATGAGGACAGAAAATTCCTCTCCACCCAACCAAAACAAACCCACAGAAGGGTGATTCAAGATGGTTCTCTCTGTAAGAAGGCAGTAACAGCAGGATTTCTGGTGATAGAAACTGGCCTGAAGTCTCTCAAATTTCCTGGTTTGTACTGTAAGAGTCACTTGCACATTGAAAAGAAAAAGCTTCTCTCTACCACCAGATACTGGTGGGCAAGTGCAGTAGGAACCACAGGAAAGGGAAGAACTAGAATTTATACACAAATATCTCTTGAAGTCAGCAAACCTTCAAGACAGCAAGTCAATAAATCCACAAATGAATTTAAGGAAAACTTATCATGAAACAAAAAGTGAAAATTGTAGCAAGTAATTTCACAACAAACAAAAGGCAACATCCAGCCACAACAGAAGAGTGATGTTAGTTAATTCAGACACTGCCTAGGTGTACTGAGGAGGTAGTTCACTATAACATAATTACTGCTAGGAAAGAAAAAAGCATTAATAAATTCACAAAAATAAAAGCAGTACAGGGGAATCAGAATGAAAGAATCATTGGCAGAATTTTACATTGCCATGAGTCTGCTATAGGGAAGGATCTTAGAGGAACATCAAATATTTTGATCATTACTTCTGTGGAATACTGGATTTTAAAAATCATTGAGTAAATCAAAGATGTGGATCATTGGTGAAGGAATGTAACAGTCAACCCAACCCTCCATACCACTTTCTTTAAAATGTGGATAAGAAAGATGAAAAGCCTAAAAAGCAATAGAAAAATAAATTGAAAACACTGTGGTCAAAAGACCAGTGAACAGATTTGGATCAGTGGTGTTTGAAGCTCATGGTAAATCCTTAGGTATCCTACAACAGATCAGTGAAATGGGACTGGATGAAAACAAATTAGAGGTAAGATGGTGTGGGAGTGTTTAATTAAATAGCACATCAAAAGGAGAAGAAAAAGGCTTGGAATTTCAGATTCTGCACAAAAGAATTATCTAAAAAATAAGATATATCTGGGGATTACCAACCATATTATAATTTATTGCAGAGTCCAGTTACTCCAGATTTACGGTTTCATACACAGAACATTCCATTTTATTTATCAAAGTACAGCTCACAGTTACCAGGTTGGAACTGCTCCTTGTGTTCACAAGTTTATTTCTTGTCATCTGACCATGTAATTTCATAATCTGTATACTCTTTCTTCAGTATTTCTACAGTCACTGAGTGATCTGCTTTTCCATAGCCCTGCAAGACAGAACAAACGCTTATTGGGCATGGACACTAAGTCTTCAGAACCATTCAGTTCTTATCAAGACAAGCTGTTCACATGCAAATCAAATACAAGTTCTAAAAAAGTTATTCTTACAGTATCATGTTTTATTTTTCTATTATCCTCTCCAATTCCCCCCCTCCCCAAATTCAAGTTCTAGAAAATAAATGAGATGGGGTCAAATAGAGAATGCATTTTCCACACAACTTCTCCAGCAGAAAGCCTGTTTTAAAATGTTCCAAACCCCTGAGCCACCATATTTATTGGATTTTTCTTTAAATCACAGAGATTGTATTGACTCACTTTAATGTGGGAGCATACAAAGAGCTGATTTGGCTCAGCTGAAGGGAAAGGGAATAAGCAAACAAGTGTGAGCATTTGAGCACTATTCTGGCCACTAAAGAAATCAGAGTTTTCATGTTTTATTTATTTACAATCTTGCCTTAGCTGATAATAGCACAATTTTAAGTATCTCTGCTCTTCAGTCTTTGCAAGTCCAAACTAAGGCAAGGTCAGATGACCCATGTGATTTTTAACCCTCATTTAAAAATCACTGATCACAGTGTTACTCTTTCACTGAAATTTAAGGCAGCTGTGGTCCAAGTGACCTTTCCATTATTGTCTTACATGAACAGAGTTATCCTGATTCCTTATTTCAGAACTACATGTAACTTTCTCCCTGTGAAAGAGATGTTGCTGCACAACAGTGCAGTGTACCGATAGAAATCTGTGATTTTACAGGTTATTTTTTTCCCATAATATTTCACATGAAAGTTTACTTAGAAGACTGAAAAAAAGAGCCTAAGGTTGTATTATCAAACAAAACAATCTTGTTCATCAGTGACTCAGCCTCAAAGAATAGCTTAGATAAACAAGCATTTAAACTGAAAAGGTTAAAGTTGATGCATTATAAAATGCAAGATTTTCAAAAATAACAGACAACATGGCTATGTCAGTTGGAAAGCAACAGATCCACAGCTCACTCTTGCCTTGGCAACCACTTTGAAGACCCCATCCAGCCTTAAAAAGAAGCAGCACAGCTTCAAAAGAAGTCAATGACTATTTCTCTTGTTTCCATAAAATACCAAAACAGTTTGACAACGAATTCCCAAGTCAAGAGAGGCAATAAACCAATGTCAATATATTAAATTCTGATCTGGGACTGAGGTCATCTGAGCCTCGGGGTCTCTGCCTCACAGAAGCCCTCATGGCAATAAAGCTCTGCTTTTTTTTCACCTGATGCTCTTCTCTGAGCATCAAGGCACCAAAAGCAGAGAATAAAGTATATTTCTCAAACTACAAAAGTTGACCACTGCCTCTAACGCTTAATCTGGCAGCCAGATTAATAATACAGGTGTCAAGTCTCACCTAAAAATGCAATCATGATGAAGACCAACAATCAGAAGAATTTAGTGTAATAAGCATTATAAACGGCCTTCCCACCTCACACAAACCCTAAGGAGTCTTTTTTCTTTCTTGTGATTCCGGAGTCATCTTGGAACAAAAGCAGCCTCAACAGAATTGGTAGTTATGTTTAAAAACATTTAATACATTCAAGGCCCAACCTTCATTGCTCATCAAGGGGAAGCAGATTAGAAGTAACCCCCACTTTCTATAGAAAATTAGATGAACTTAATAGAGCTATTTTCTTCTTGTCTCCTTCAGAAGCCTAGAACCTTTACTCAGTTATTACTACAAAGGCAGCTATGCTTCATCACTGAGCAATACCAGAAAAAGACTAGCACATTGCCTAAATTAGAGAAATTCTGACCATTTACTGTCTTTCCTAAAGAAAATGAATTTAAACAGAACAATAAGAGGTAACAAAAATGCTACTTTTATTCCCACAAAATGCATTACCACAATTTCACCCAATAAAAATTTACCACACCTAAACTGTATCTATTCTTCTCACCCAACCAACACACAGAACAACATTCCCAATTTAGCTGGTGACTACCAACCAACATTTTTATTGGCAGATAAAGATCATACAATAACTGGATCAAGCCCCTGTGGCTACAAATGGGCTATTCCTGCTCCAGCAGTAAGACTAAAAGATTCTGAGTCAAGAGATGCTAACTTCCATTTTTAGTCTTCATTCTAACTTAACCTAATGCTGAGTAATACCCACTTTATCTTTTTGGTCTCCTGTCCTAAAACTATTGTTTTGCTAATCTATCTCGCAAGTGAGCCTGGCAAGTTTTCCAGTTAACGTTTACAATGTGATAAAAATTGCCAAAAGCCACCATGCTATTAACCAAAAATCCCAGAGCATCTGAGACAGAAGCATTTGAAGGAAAATGAGAAACGCACTTACTGTTGAGAGCCCAAATACCCTGATTTTCTTGTCTTTGCTATTATGTTCAATTTTCCCTCCTCCAAGGCACTTGCACTCATATCCCAGCTTTTCCATCTCAGGATTTACTTTTTCAAATATATGATCTGCACAAGAAGAATGGCAAGAGCCATCAGAACAGCCACTGGGCATTATACAGCCTAAAACTCATTTTCAACTACTTATTTTCCCACAGTTCCCTTCTTTCACCTACAAGAGAAGGATGTTTCTCTTCAGAGCCATAGAAAAGCTGCAGTAAAAGTTTTTTACTTGGTTCGCGCATAACGTTCCCCAAAATAAGGCTGATTGCGTCAGGAAAATTAATCCACAAACACCAGGGGTTTATGTCCAAAAATGAGATGGAGGAGTCCTGTAACTTTATTCAAATAAAGGGAGAGGTCACAGGCATTTCCCATAGGGTCTCTCAGATTTTTAGAGGACATAGCCTCCTTTTTATCCTAATTTCCTGGCCGCATTTCCCTCTCTTTCCCCATTAGCTGAGGTAGGTGAGAGGTACAGACTTCCCAAATCACCTAATAGACCCCCTTTCTAATACGTACTTTCTCCCCTTTTTCTTTTTCGTTGTGTCTCTGTTTTTCTGTAAATGCAGGGATTTAGCACAGTCTTGAGCGAGTAACAACCTGTATCAATTAGTGGAATTCATGGTTCCCCCCACTGCTTCTTTCACCCCTCCGTATCTGGCCTTATCTACCATCAGGCCCCACCGCTGTGTGAAGACACCTCCTTTTCATTCCTTTCAACTGGGTTCGGAAATGGCACCTGTCAGATCTATTGGCCCAGTTTTCACATCACACGGGGGACGCAGAAAGTGGGGAAAAAGGGACTTTTGAGCTGCTCGGGCCGGGGCTCCCGCTCCGCCTCAGACCCGCCGGTGGGGGCCCCGCTCCGGCCGCTGCCCGCTCGCCCCCGCGCCCCGCGGGCTGTCACGCACTGTGGAACTCGGCCGCCTTGGTGCCGCGGACGATGTCCCGCTGCTCGCCGCCGCCCGGGCGCTGCAGGCGCACCAGGATGTACTTGAAGGTGCCCTCAGGGTCGATCTCCACCGCCCGCACAGCCGCCATGGCGCTGCCGGCGCGGGGCGGGAAAGCGCCGGGGGCGGGGCGGGCGCCATGGCGGCCGTGAGGCGGGACCTCAGCGTGAGGGGCTGGGTGGGACGGCCTGCGTGTGGCGCCTTCCAGGTGCCCGCCGTTAAAAATATGCCAAGTTACATCGTTAGATCAGTTGGACAGCAACACACCTATGGGTCGCTCTTGCCTTGGTAACCACATCCATTCTTAACAATAGCAGCACAGCATCTGCTTAAAAAGAAGAAAATGACTAGTTCTCTGGTTTCAATAAAACGCCAAGGTAGCTCTGTTACGGAGTCTGACAACAAATCCCCAAAGTCAAGAGAGGCAATAAACCAATGTCATTAATATATTAAATGTTGATCTGGGACTGAGGTCATCTGAGCCTCGAGGTCTCTGCCTGGTAGAAGCCCTCATGGCAATAAAGCTCTGATTTACCTGTGAGCATCAAGGTACCAAAAGCAGAGAAGCGAAGTATTTTGCATGGACTACAAGAGCAGGAGTTGACCACTGCCTCTAACACTAAAGTGTCCTTCAGAGAGCTCTTGTCCTGCATCCTTCCCTTTGCCACTGTGGGCTCTTCCCCTCTTGAACTCAAGATAGGACTTTGTAGATGGCACCTGTGGGGCCAAGGCAAAGAAAGGGCATTTATGCCAGAGAAGAGGTTACAGGGAGCCTGGTAGCTCTAATAACCAATCTTTCATAGGTTACATTTTCCTGATGCTGAATAAGAAATACAAATCTAACTCATGGTTTCCTTATTTTATAGGTGCACCTGATGATTTAGGCAAGCCCCACACAAATTGATCATACAGTCACAGATGTGTAGAATGAATAATTTCACAGAATGGTTTTGGTTGGAAGGGACTTTAAAGATAATTTTTTCCTAACTCCTGCTATGGGCAGGGATACCTTCCACTAGCCCAGGCTGCTCCAAGCTCCATCCAGCCTTGAACACTGCCAAGGATAGGTCATCCACAGCTTCTCTGGGTAACCTGTGCCAGAGCCTCATCACCCTTACAGTGAAGAACTTCTTCCCCATATCCAATCTAAACCTATTTTCTTTAAGTTTAAAGCTGTTCCCACTTGTTGCCACTTCACTTAAAACTAAATTGATAATATTTACCAAAGGAAAAATAATTGTTTTGATACAGTACTGAAGTAAGAGCATAGTCTTGCATTAAGTGTTTACTCCAAAATCAGGGAATTTTCATATTGTAAAGACTAGAAAATTTTTTCTGAATCTCAGAACATCTGGGGCTTCAGCATAACTACATTTTAAGGTTACATTGTAGATCCCTTCTAACTGAACTATTTTATTCTTTTCATACATACAAATATTAAGTTATTGTTGAAATTAATTTCTGTTAATAATAGTTTTAAAATCTGAAACTAGTACTTGAATACTTCCTCTGAATACACAAACAATATGCTGTATAAATTAAGATATAATTCATGAAAAACATCAGTAAAGCAGAGAAAGTAGATATAATCTAAATACAGTATTTAGAGATACTATAAAGGTAAATGTAAATTGGGAGTTGGTTAGACTATTTTAAGATTTGTTGCTTTAAAATTAAAGTTGCTTCCTAAGCCACTTTATTAACTGTAACAAACATTAATTTAAAAATTCAAGCATTTTGTTATTTCAGAGGCTATCATTAGTTACCTTGTCTGTGCACAGAGCAGCAGCAAACTGGGGAGGAAAAAAGACCACAGCTCTAAGAAGCTGAGTCCTTACTAACTAAACTTTAAGAGATAAAGAGATGTGAAGGGCTTTAAATAGAAACCAAGCCTCTGGCCTCAGCTCAGGGTTTTTAAGGCAGTCAGAGAAAGTGATAAAACCTGTGCCTAGTTAGGGTAATGAGGCTTAGAGAGTCTTGTGGAGTTGAGGTGGTTGGTTAAGCTTGCTTTGTCTAGCAGTAAAAGCCTCTAGGATTAGTCCTTTAAGTTTGTTTCTAGTAATCTAGGAAGGTCTGTTTTTGTTGTGGTTGGTTTTGTGTGTTTAGCTTATTCCCTGGTTACTTTGTTTACTAATCTACCCTAATATCCCATGTTCTTGTTTATCCTGTATTGAGAAAGTATTACCGAACTTGTTTGTTTGCATGAACTTTTTCACTGGAATGGGCTCCTTCATTTCCTCAAGCACACCAGTCTATTGCGTGGCTGTGGAAACCTTTATTGCCAAATTTCAGTTATGATGCATGGGAGGAACTAGCAACAAACAATAGTAGTAAGGATGGCAAAGGAAATACTTGTGCTATACCTTAGAAGCTAAACTTGAAAGGAATTTGCTCTCAACAAGGAGGACAGGCATCAGGCTTCACCCAACATGAGTTTGAGCAGATAACTTTGTGACTTAGTAATAGTCCCAGCAAAGCTTTGTCCCGTTTTCTTTAATGCTTTTCCCAAGCATCCATCTTATCCAAGAGTAGTTTCCTATGCCATGCCCAGGTACAGGAGCTTCCTGTTGGCTTTTAGGCTGCAGACAAAAATTCCCCACTGTTTGTGGGAACTGTTGGTGCGTCACTTTGTGAGCCTCAGGGGTGCAGAGAGGATGGCACGGGGTGACAGGGGTCTTCAGCCAGACACAGCCTGTCTCCAGCAAACCTGCACAGAGGGACTTTCCTTTTGTCATGGGCTTCCTCATGGCTAACTGGGGCAGGGAGCTTGGCACTATTTTCTGAAAAATTAAGGGGGTTTTTATTTATTTGGTCAAGTGACATCTTGTCTCTTTGCGGTGGAGTCCTAAATAGCATTTTTTGGGTCTTGTTTTGCATTACGGTTTTCAGGATTTGGATTGCACCCAAATGACTAAAATTGCTCTGTTTATGTCCTTCCTATCAGCAGATCCTGTGAGCCAGGAGTATCCTAATGTCAAAACATCTTCATTTATTTAGCAATTTAAACTCTGAATGGCAAGTCACTAGAAAAGTAATATTATTTTGCAAAGGCGTTAATTACAGCATGCTGCAGTGAAATTCAATGTGAGATTCTCTCAAGCCATTGGATCAATCCAGGCTACTAGAGTCAGGAAAAGGGAAGCAATCACTTTGAACTCCAGGTGTATAAATTTCTCCCTTTATTGAGCTCTCTGACAGAGAGCACAATATGTAAGGACACATTTAGCCCATGCTTGTATTACAGGAAAATATTAAGGAAAGGCTTTTGAAGTAGGTGCTTTCCATCATGTGTAACCCTCACACAACAGAGAAAGTAAAATGAAGGCTAATGTTTAGCTGTACTTGCAAATTTCTTTTTTATTTCAGAGTGGAAGTAACCCTGGGGTTGATCAGAAGAATGCCTAATACACTTGTGCAAAGGAAATGAACTGCTGTAAATTCTGCCATGGACATCAAAGACCACAGGTCTTCTTTTCTGCTTGGCCCATTCAATTTAATAGAATATGATAAAGATTTTTCTTCTACAGCTGTTGATTAGCAGCTCCTCAGATTAGCAAAGAAGGCAGAACAAATGCAGGATAATAACATCTCTCTTGGCATGAACACCTTTGGGATCTGTGGATGTACATAGTCAGTCCAGGAGCCAGAGGCTTGGTTTGTGTGCTGAAGTTCAGGAATCCAGCCCAATCTCCAGCATGCTGGACCCTTCATACTTTGCTTTCATAAATAATGCTCCCCTATGATTCCCCTCAGAAACTGAACAAAATCTGGGGAAAACCAAGTTTTGTTCTGCTCCTCATAGAAGGCAGTTTTATAACCCCATTGCTCTGCTGGCTAAAAACCCCCTCTAATTTCTGGTCCACATTTACTCAAAGAAGGTTTTATTATCCATTTGGGTTTTTTGTACCAGCTGTATCTGTCTATGTACAGAAAACCTCTGAGTACCTTCTTTGCTTTTCTGAGCCTTCCTAGCTGCTTCCTCTTCCTCAGGCTTAAACTCAAATTTCTAATGGGCTCCTGAAGAGATATTTCTTTAGAAGGGACCTCCTGGCATGTATCTATTCCTTGAAAAGCCTGGAGTTTCTTCCAGGTGTCATCCTCCTGGCTCTCCTTCTGAATGACCATAAATATCACCTGCCTGTCACAGGGCTGTTAATGTTTGAAGTGAGAGAACACGGGACATGCCCAGAATCCCCTTGTTCAATGAAACAGCTCTCCAGGTTTGTTTCCAGGGCTCTGCTGTCCTTTGGTTGTCCTTCCCTGCTCTTGGTGTCCGTGCCTTGCACCATATGTTGGGGGCATGATGGAAGCAGGGTGCAGGTGATGATTCCCGAGGCCCAGCTGTTCCTTTGTGGTCTGCAGAGACAAACAGTGTGAATGAGCTGTTTAATTGATCAGAGTTCATTTATGTGGGATATGTGACATCCTGAATATCAGGATGGGCCTTTCAGCTGCTTTTCTTCAAGATAAGCTCGCACATTTGCATTCATGGAGTAGAGGTATGAGAGGTTTTTAGTTGGTGGCTTTAGGGCTGGAGGCACTCAGCAGGGAAACCATGCCCTTCCTTTGTCATGGTGTTGGGATTGCAGCTCCTAAGAAAAAATCACATCCAAAATCCAGAAGATGATGGATGGGGAGTGCAGTGGTATGAAGTCTTACTAGCATTATTCTGGATATAAATTGAAATTATGTCCTTTGATGTAACCTTTAGATAAACCTTTTTCTGTCTTTGACTCTAGAGGGTATAGAGCAACTGCATTCCTAATTTACTTATCTTCAGGTGGGCATAAATCTGCTTCTTTCATTTTATTTTGAGAGTAGGGTGGCCTCCCCACTGTATTTATGTACCCCATTGTGGGGATTTAGATTAACTGAACTCTTAACTGCCTGAAGTAAGAATGTTGTATGCAGGTCCAGTATTATTTTATAGCTGGTAAATGGCAATTCCTTCTCTTCCTGCTGGTACAATACCTATTATGAAAGTGATATTACTTCTGTGGGCCAAATAACCAGATTCTGCTACTGATTGCAATCATGTGACTACAAATGATGAGTAAATGCCTATTGATGAATGAGAGGAAAAAAACACAACCAGTATCTCTCAGGAAGGATAAATACAGAATCACAGAATCAACCATTTGTTTGGAAAAGCGTTGTCAGATCAGAATCCAAACAGAAACCTAACACTGCCAAATTCACCACTAAACCATGTCCCTAAGCACCCAAATATCTCTAGAGATGGTGACTCCACCAGTTCCCTGGGCAGGCTGTTCCAGTGCTTGACAACCCTTTATGTGAAGGATTATTAACAGGGTCTGTGGGGTGGAGTACATTCTGAGCACTTGAGAAAACTCACTTTGTGGATTGATTTTTGGGCTCAAATATAGAAGTATAACACTTTCAGGATAGGTGACAGACTCATCCTTCCTGATGAGTCAAGAAATCTAAAAGTGTTGGAAGTGCAAAATCTTCGCTGGAAAAGTTAAAGTATTGTTTTCAAGCTCTGGAAAGAAGGGAAGTCCTAATTATCTTGGTAACAGTTAACTGGAACTTTAAAAAGCCTTGTGGTGCCAGTTCGTTGGGGTTTTCTTGTCTGGGAAGTGATAAAATTAAGTAATTTAACACCATTGCTTTCAATGTTAGTGATGAGTTCTTTGTTCTTGAAACAACAATTATATGCAGCAATTAAAGTACACTTCACTAATGACCTCATGTTAAAAATGCCTGTTCTAAAAAGTAATTACTTATCCAGCTGCTGGAAATAAATTTCTTTCTCTGAATAATTCATAGATGGTATGGTTGTGGCAAAAGAAACTCCTGTAAGAGTCTTTAATTCAAGAACCTCTGTTCTCTCATGGTCTATTGACTGAGAAAAGTCATGAGCAGTATGAATGATGCACTTTGATGGCTGTTCTTGGGTCAGATTTTACTTCTCAGTGCTGTGCATTTATTCCTTGTGCTTTGGTCTTCTGCCTTGAAGATTTCAGATACCCAGTGGCAAGTTCTCATTCCACACAATTCCAGTAGTTTTGGTGATGGACCTTTCATGATTGTTATATTTGTTATAATGAATGCTATATTTAATGATTTAATGATTGCTGTTTAATACAACTTTAGTTAAGAACACTAACATGTTAAATACTCTGTCCACTGATGTATAAAAATGATGTAACTGAAGCTGACTTGGGCATTAAAGAGAACAGACCTGAAGGTTGGAATTGATAAACTCATGGTGAGATGCATTAGTAAGGAAGTGCAGCTACTGCCTCTTCTTCCTTTTTGTAGCCTCTCCCTCCTGATACAGCAAATGAAGGATGGTGGGTCATGTCAGCACTCCAGTGCTGATAAGCCAAAACAGTATTTTATTGGAACAGAGCTAGGCAGAAGCTCTGCAAAAAATCTGCAAACCAAAAAACTTATCTCATGATGACCACTTTTACACTCTCAACCACCTACTTAATCTCCTAATCCCAGAACTTGCTCTCACTCTACTCACTTGCCTAAAACTGTACCTGTTCTGTTCCTCAGAGCCAGAATCCCTGTCAGTGTCACTTCTGGAACACCTCCCCTGCTGAGAACATGGGGCTGTGGAACAGACCTGGACATAAATAGTCAATGCATGCATTATATACTTATTATTTCTGTGTGTACGTGAAGGCTCCAAGAGCTTCTCTGCCATGATTTCCAACAGTGGAATTAGAAATAATCGAGTTCTGCATGGGATTAGTTCCACCTGCAACCGCAGGAAGCCAGTGTGTGATGTTAAGGCCAGTCCTTTCATCTTAACTCGAGGTGTGAGTTGTTGTTTCCTCTGCTCCTTGGCTCTGTTTCATGTTTCAATGCTCTGAATCACACCTGGCCAGTGCAAGTGACCCCAGGCCTCAGGTTAGATTCTTCAGTGTATATTTTTGCCCGTTTGGAGGAAATTGAGCACTATGAGTCACATCAAAATTCCCGAAATGAGAAGTGGAGATGAGATTTTCTGGCTCCTGGGGTTCCACTCCAGACAGAGTGGAGACTGCCTTAGGCAGCCTTGAGAAATTCCAGCTTCTCTGTAGCAGTTGCTTTGTCTGCCTTATTCACACTTAATCAGACACAGAGGCTGAGGGATGAGTATGTTTTTGGAAATTATCTTTTCTTCCCATCTAAACCTTAGGGAAAATTTGTGTCTTAAACCCTTTGTCTTTTAATTTCTAAATAATTAAGTGTTGCAAGCTCCTCTCCAAACAGGAAACACCTTCACTACTGGCACTAGAACTCCTTTTCCCCCCTCAAGGCTGGCTAAATCTCTTACTTTTCCTCTCCTAGTGAGTATTACTGTGGGTGAAGCTGGAGGTTTTTCCACTATTTCAAAATTTCAAGTAGTTCTATGACTCTGCCGTGGGATAAATGTCCATTATAAAAAGCACTTTGAAATAAATACTTATCAAGTGTTTTAATTTAGGAATGACAAAAATATCTTCTAGGAGAGGGGTGGAACTGGATTACTCAGAGGCACTTAAAGCTGTATATTTTTTCTGCTGATATGTAAATGCAGACGCAATCTTGTAGATAAAGAACCAATCTTTAAAAAAGACATGGGAAATGAATCTCTTCTTCTATGTGTACAAATGTATATATGTATACTCTGGTTACCTGGAATCCCACCACATTTTGTATTTGTCTTGGATTTGTGATTTCTTCAAGTTCAACAGAGTTTCAGATAAAGTAAACTAATTTTCCACTGCATTATATTTTCTTTAGCTACTGATAGAGACACTGAAAAAATATTTCTCAAACCAAAGCTTACAAATTTCCAACAGAAAGGCAGACTCTACAAAACTCCTGTTTTAGTATTTCATGGCCTCTTTGGAAAATTTTTAGTTAAAACTTTGTCACTACAAATCAATTCACCACTACTTGTTAAGCATCAGGTGGATGTAAAACATTGTTTATCACCTGCCTCCTAAGTATTCTGAAACACCTTTTGGGTTTTAGAAGATTGTAAAGATTTCTTTCCTCCATCGCCATTTTTATGGTGGGGTGGGAATAAAACAGTTGTCTTGGACAGGTAGGGTTCTTTGAAAAACTGCCCTTTGAGTAGTGATTCCACCCCTTGTGTGCTCATTTTATGGTAATTTCAGCTAAGCATTGTTTCACTTGTTTCCTCATAAGAATGTCTCATGGGACAATATTAAAAATCTTAATTATAACAAAACGTAGTGCACTATTGTTTCTTTGTTACTGACACAGCCTTGAGGCACAAGCCAGGTTGATCTGCCAGGAACAAATCAATAATATCAATGTCAGCTGTTCTTGACAGCCTAGTAGCCTTCTGCTGATTTTTCAATTGTTTTCTTTGAAATTTTTCAGTGTTCTAGTGTCTTTTCTAGGTGCTCATGTGGAAGGCCCAGCTTCTAATTAATTTGATCTTTTCTGACATACAGAGAGGCAATATTTGCTTTTTGTCCACCCTTTTACACCTTTTTTCTCATACTCTCTAAGTTAATTACTGAGGGTTTGGATCTTTTAACTATAGCTTGATTAGTTATAATCAACCTAAATAGTCTTCACTCCATAATCTGACCTGTTCTTTTTTTCCAGTGCATTGCAGTGAATATTAACTTTCCTCTATATAGAAAGAAATGCCATTTGACATGTCCTCTGTCAATTGCTGTCTTTTAAGTAGCAGACCTGGCTGGGTTTTGTTGTTTTTATTCCTAATATGTTTATATAACCCTTTCTTACCCTTTATGTCTCATAGTGGCCTCTTAAGTGAACCTTCCAAGTGGAAAATTAGTTGTGGCTACATAATTGTCAATGCAGTTCTGTTTGTAAGGGAAAAGAGGTGATCTGGAATGTTCCCTATAAAAAGCTGTGCTTCCACTTGTGGAAATGAAAATCTGGAGTGTATAGGAACAAGAAGTGTTCAGCATTTCTAAAAATTTGTCATTAGGGTCTCCTATTTTTTTTTGGCAGAGATGAATTGTATTAATTTTAAGGAACTATGTCTGTGCTCATGTAGCAGAAGAAGAGAGCGACAACTTCATCCAGCTCTGTACAGCACAAGAAAGGAGGATCTTACATTCCCAAATCAATTGGCAAAAGAGTAGAAAAGCATAAATGTGAAGTAACTTTGAGAAGAGAATAAGTAACTAACATAGAAAGCAGCTAAGGTCAGGCTGCATGGCATTTTTAGCTTGATTATCTACAGTTCAACCTAAGTAACTGTACCACAGCTATTTTTCCTGAAATATGTATGTAGCTTAGCATCCAACATGAGCTTTAACTCATAGGAATCCCAGTCTTCCTGAACAGCAGGGTTGAAGTTTCTAAGTGCCTTTGACTTTTAATACTGGGGTTTTAACCTCTGCTGTGGGGTTTTGAGAATGATTTTCAGGCTTTCTTTTTTGCTGGAAATTTTGCCTTCAACTTCCAGTACATCACAGGAAAATAAGAATATAATCGGTGGATAGCAGAATTCCCTGGGAAAAACCAAAAAGAGCCCCATGTGAATGGTGCATAAGGGAATACAGCCAACAACAAGAAGCAGTCTTTTTTCAGGCCGGATTTTTACATATTGCTTGTAGGCTTTGGTGTTTTGTTATTTTTTGTGGGGCTTTCTTTATCTGCTGCAGACAAGAGGTCTCAGACAGCCCTTGCAAAGGAAGACTACTGTAAATTATGAAATAAGCTCTTCCTTCCTCCGGAGATTCCATTGGCAAAGGAACTCTGATAAAGTTTCCTCGGAACTTTCTTCAGAGTTTCTGCCATGACAAGGATGAGTGCTTACCAGTAGGAAGCTCATTAAATTTCCCTTGGAAAAGGGAATCGGCAGGAAAAGGCGCAGGATTTTCTGCCTCTTGGCCTCTGGGAGCATAAAAACTGTCCTGGAGTTGTCTATAATTTTTCTGTGCATACAGTTTATAACAGCTGATCAATGTTTTAGAAAACAAAACAAAAAAAAAGCCTGCCCTATCAAGACTCATGAACATTAGTTTGTAGTAGAATGATGTTTAGAGAACCCCTGTGAAATTAGGCCCTGCTGCATAATGTGGTGTACAGGTGCATTAAAATACCAGCCTCTGTCTGTGTTCTTCAGGTGGTAAAGCCTCCTAACAGAAAAGAGTTTTCATTCCCAATTTGAGCTGAATAAACAGCAGTCCTGATCTGATGCTGCCTGGAAGCCTCAGGAAGTCTGGTTCTTCTAAGCAAGGCTTGCCCAGACCAGTCGAAAGCTAACCTCAGCTTTCCAGAGTTTCTTGATTGTCCGTTTGTGTCTCTAGCTTTGCTAGTTCACACCTGCTGGAAAGTGTTCCTCTGCCTACAAATATTCAGTGTTGTTTTTAATCCTCACTCTCTTCAGTAACTGACTCGCTTTCTAAGACTTTGTTACAATTTCTAGTCAACTCTCATGATCTGTTAGTAACTGAGGCTGTTTTAGAATATACTCTTCATTCTATGCTCTTTTCTGGGATGATTTCTTTGATGGGCAGAGATCCTTGGCTACTTGGCAATTTTTTTTAAATTTTTTTTTTTTTTTGTGTGTGTGTGTGTGTGTGAAAAAATTTTGTGGTACCAGTTGATGTTGGCTTGGAATCCAGAAGCCACTGATTTTTATTCTGTAAGAACAGGCTAAGGCTCCAAAATTAGAGCTCCATGTATGAACTCTAACTATGCTTTACAGATATGAATTGGGTGCTACTCTGTAGCCTCCTATTGCTGACAGCCCCTGTTGAGTCCTTTGCTTGTTAAGCCTCATTAAATCCCATCATATAGGATGGCAGTAGTATAATTAATCAGGGTACACACAATAAATGTTCATGAATTCCTAGTGTATTGTCTTGTCCACCTGAAATATTATACGCAGCTGTTGAGGAGCTGTAACTGTACTGAGATCAGGACATTGAAGAATAAGGTCCAAGGGACTGTTCAAAGCAAGGTCCACATTTCAACCTTGATTGCTGCAAGTGGCTTATGAACGTGTATTGTGAGCAGGGCTGTAAAAGAGTTCCAGCAGTCCTGGGGCTGGCAAACCTGACCACAAATGAGAGATCTGAGATCCACAAGGAAGAGCTTGTCCAGTGCTGCAGTTTCCATTTTTACTCAAACTTGGTTAACCAGCTTTGAGTGTTGGTGCCTTTCCTACCGAGATACCTGAAGAACTGACAGCTCCTTGCTGCAAAACATCGTGCCAGGTGAAAAATTGGAATCTGCTCATTCATGCAATTAATTCAAGCTAATTGTCATCCTCCTCCTTGGATATCCTGGAATTGTGTGTTTCTGTCAGTAAAAGTTTGTGATGTGGCACTTGGCAGTTTGTCAGCACAATGCATCTTTCTGGGAGGGTTGATGTGGCAAGGGGAGATATCCGTCTTGACGCGTGGGAGGGAGGGCCAGATCCTGGGATTTTCCAGGAAATTTTTTTCCACGCGGAATTTCCCGTCTCGTGGAGGACAGGCTAGCTGAGGGGATAAAAGGCTGTAATAAAAGGCAGAGCATTACAGAGTCCAGACAGTTGGAGCTGAACTTGATTTCCAAGGCTGAGTTGATCCACTTAGCCACGGAAAGAAAACTCTCCGAAGCAGCACAGAGGAATTCTATCACCTGGACACTGCAGCTACAAACTGTGAGTAGAAATGGACTCTGCTATTCTGTTTCACTGCTCAGCTAGAGGAGAACTGGATAGTTTGTGTTCCTTAAAAGCTGTTTACATTTAAAAGTATCTTGATATTAAAAACTGTTTTAAAATAAATAATTTCCTAGAAGTGGAAATCCTACTTAAATCTTGTTTAAAAGTATGTAGCAAAAATTACATGGGCAGGAGTTTATATGGAATTTTGACAGCTCACTATTTGTTTTTTACAAATGTGTTTCTTTTATTTCTCATAGCCATCTGCTTAAAAGATAGAGAGAGAAAACTCCCAGAAACATGATTTGCTTGCAGTTCCTCTCTCTTCTTACCTATGGTAAGTGTGTATTTCTCTGTGTAGAAAACTAGTTGGACGGCAATATTAATGTGACTGTTCTCTTTGAGCTCAGCATGAAACAGAATTTTCGAACCTGCCCTAATTAAGCTGAGGCTGTGTTCACACAGAAACACCTCTGGATGCAATGGCACATTTTCCCTGCTTGCCTGTCAAAGCCGTAATTGGCTCCTACAGTCTCAAAGCTTTGTGTGATCAGATGCAATTTCACAGGCTGAAGTCTCTGTACCTGAAGCTGACTTGCCTGGTTTGATGCTTGCCAGGTGATTGTTTATAAAATAATTACCACTAGTTTTTTATGCATTTTCAGATACTGACAAGTTTGCAGTATTTATAGAGCTTTATATGTCCTCTTCTAGAGAGGAGGGGAGAAGTCAGACACCAACTTTTGGATATCTTCTCATTCTAGGACTTACAGTGCTGCAGGGGGTGAATGGGTGGACATACCATTATTCAGACACAAACATGACCTACAGGGAAGCAGAGCTGTGGTGCAGAGAGAAGTATACTAACCTGGTCGCCATCCAGAACAAGGAGGAAATCAAGCATCTCAATGCCTTCTTACCCTTCAATCCGGGTTACTACTGGATTGGAATCAGAAAAATTAATGATGTATGGACCTGGACTGGAACTAACAAAGAACTGACAGAAGAAGCAAGAAACTGGGCTTCAGGTGAGCCAAATGGCAAAGGGAACAACGAGGACTGCGTTGAGATCTACATCAAAAGAGGGAAGGATGATGGCAAATGGAATGATGAGCAGTGTGAGAAAAAGAAAGTCGCCTTGTGCTACACAGGTATGGTGGGATAAAGGTCATTCCAGTGTGTCCCTGGGGAGATGAGGTGGTGGCTGGGATGAGTTGTCTAACTTCATCTAATATTTACCTCAGAACAAGCGGGCTTGGAGTTTCCAGCCAGCAGAATCCTTTTACTGTGAGCTAGTCTGTAAAAGGTGTGCATTTCAGAAATTCTTCTGTGAAATGACAGGATAATCCTAAGTACCAAACCTTCTGATTTTCTTTTCCTATGCAAAGGGCTTGTTTCATATCAGAAAGATAAACAAAGTGCTAGCCAGGTTTCATTAGTGGCTGTTGTTGATTCTTTCATAATTAGCTGTATTTTTTTTTTTTCAGCTTCTTGCAACCCATCTCTCTGCAGTGGCCATGGAGAATGCATAGAGACTATCAACAACCACACCTGCCAGTGCAACCCTGGGTTCTATGGGCCTGAATGCGAGTTTGGTAAGATTATTTCATCCTGCTTTTTGACCAACTCATGCTAGTGTTCATTTTGGCTTCTTGGTTTACCTGCTCAGCCAAAGAGACTGACTGTCTACCTTCTTGTGCTTCTTTGAAGTTAAGAGTTGTGATCCACTAAAGAAACCTGATCATGGGAGCCTCGAGTGCCACCACCCATTGGGGGACTTCAGCTACAACTCGTCCTGCACTGTTCAGTGTGAGGAGGGCTATGAGCTGACTGCACTGGAATCTGTTCACTGTACCTCTTCTGGGGTCTGGTCTGCCACCCTTGCAGCATGCAAAGGTGAGCTTTTTGCATTGGACACAGCCCTGTAAATCTCAGGGCTGCTCTGGCAGTACGTACAAATGGAAGTTGGGCCAATTCTTTTGTAATTGATTACAATTAAGAAAAATTAATTACAATAAAGAAACAATGTAGGTGCTATTTTCTTTCAGCACACAGGTCTCTGTTCCTGAGGAGGTGAAATGAGTAGGATGGAAGTTCTGGCCTTGTTCCTTGTAGGGAGACTTTTTCAACTCTTAGGTGGGAACAGGAAATTGAGATGACCTAGCTGTGAGACTGCTCTCAACAGGCCAGTTACTCCTGACTGTAGGAATCATTTTGTGAGGTGTTTGGCTTAGAATGAGCTAGTTTTCTAAGCAAATAAAAGCATCAAACATCACCCAGCAGCAGTCAAAATAGGGAAATTTTGGATTGTAAATAGTTGCTGTCATGAGCTGCAGATAAATTAACAGTCTTGCCTTAAGAGCCAGTTTCCCATTTTGAGATATTTCCCTTTCTGTCTGCTTTCTGAAATGATGGCATAGTAGAACCCTTTCTAAAGCTGCTCCTGTTTAGTAGCTGTGTTGCTAAGTTTCAGAAAAGAAGAATTCTTTTTATGGTTTGCTGCAAGCTGAGCTCTGTGCTTTCTCTCCTTTCAGCTGTGACCTGTCCTGCCTTGGAAATGCCAGTCCATGGGGCTGTGAACTGCTCCTATCCCTCGGTGCAGCTCACCTGGGGTACCACGTGTGAGTTCAGCTGTGAGGAAGGATTCACCCTGACAGGACCAGCTACACTGCAGTGTGGCTCTTCTGGGGCCTGGGACAGGCAGCAGCCAAGCTGTGCAGGTACCTGTCCTTATCCCTGCTCACCTGAGCCCTCAGGGCTGTCAGCATTGCTGTGTTGTTCTCCTGAAGCTCCTGTGCTGATTGCTGTTGTGCTCCCTGTGTTGCAGCTGTGAGGTGTGAGGCTGTCCCGTGGCCAGCAGAAGGCTCTGTCACCTGCGACCATGCTCCTGCAGAGCTCACCTCTGGCTCACGCTGTGATTTCCAGTGCAATGAGGGATATGTCCTGGAGGGCTCAGCCAGCACTGAGTGCCTGCCCCAGGGACAGTGGTCAGAGCCAGTGCCAAAATGCAAAGGTAAGGCTTGCTGGGTTGGAAATCACCAATTAAAGCTTAGAGTAGCTTGAAAAATCTGAAGAGACTTTTGCCATCAAGTGTAGTCAAAGAGTAACATTAATCTCCACCATATCTGTAGCAGTTTTCATAAGCAGATCTCAAGGTGGGGTCATTTAGCCTCTTGTTTTAGTGAGGAAACAGCAGTGCAGGGTGACAAATAGTGCTCTGAGGCAGAGTCCCCAACACAAAAAACAACACACTTTTAGAGTGGAGTGTTCTGACAGGGATTCTTTACTCCCTGAACCACAGAAGGGAGCCAGTGTTGGTTTATGCAGTCCGGGGTGGAGAGTAATCTGGAGCCATTCCCAGGATAACTTGTGTGCTGTATATTTAAAGGTTCTGGCTGCACTGTGCAATCTGCTGAAATCACTGTTTCTAAGACACTGCTAGGTCTGAAGGGAGTTACAATGGCTCTGTAGGAGACAGCTCCAGGCAGGACGTGTCTTCTTGCCAGCTCCTAGAACAGTGTTTATCTTGACCTACTCCAAGCTAAGCTCTGTGCTGTCTCTTGTGCCTTTCAGCTGTGACCTGTCCTGCCTTGGAAATGCCAGTCCATGGGGCTGTGAACTGCTCCCATCCCTCTGTGCAGCTCTCCTGGGGTACCACGTGTGAGTTCAGCTGTGAGGAAGGATTCACCCTGACAGGACCAGCTACACTGCAGTGTGGCTCTTCTGGGGCCTGGGACAGGCAGCAGCCAAGCTGTGCAGGTACCTGTCCTTATCCCTGCTCACCTGAGCCCTCAGGGCTGTCAGCATTGCTGTGTTGTTCTCCTGAAGCTCCTGTGCTGATTGCTGTTGTGCTCCCTGTGTTGCAGCTGTGAGGTGTGAGGCTGTCCCGTGGCCAGCAGAAGGCTCTGTCACCTGCGACCACGCTCCTGCAGAGCTCACCTCTGGCTCACGCTGTGATTTCCAGTGCAATGAGGGATATGTCCTGGAGGGCTCAGCCAGCACTGAGTGCCTGCCCCAGGGACAGTGGTCAGAGCCAGTGCCAAAATGCAAAGGTAAGACTGATGGAAATTGCAGTTTTCTGGTCACTGGGGAACACACAGAAATCCATGTTGCTATAGGGCCCTGGCTCCAAACTACACTCTGTGCTCCTGTGTTTTCAGCTCTGCCTTGGAATGCATGCTCTGAGCAGCTCCCATCCCAAAGCCAAATTAATATGAAAATAAATTGTACATCTACTAGTACAAAAAATAGGGCTAAAGACAGAAAAATCCTTAATGACTCTTTCTTTTCATGTTTCAGTCATACAGTGTGAACCTCTGAGCCCTCCTGAGAATGGCTCTATGGATTGCTCCCACGGGGCTGGGATCTTCACATACAACACCTCCTGCCACTTCAGCTGCCTTGAAGGATGGAGTCTCAATGGCTCTCGTGTTCTTGAGTGCAGCCACTCAGGAAACTGGAGTGCCAGCCTGCCGACATGTGAAGGTATTTTGCCTGTGAGCAGCCACAGAGGTGGCACTGGATTTTTAGTCAGATGAGGCATGGAAGGGTGGTAGTGGTGGTAATAGCAAACTGTCAGCTATAACAAAGTCCATGAATTCAAAAACCCAACAAAATCACTCAAATAATGTTTGAAAATAGAAGAGGGGAAAATTCCTAAAAGATCTTGTGGAAAATGTTGATTTCTTAAAAAAACCAAAAAGCTGTGACCTGATTTCAATTCTTTTTCTTAGGTTCTTAAACAAAATATTTCTCATGTTGAGCTTTTTTCATGTGAATAGAGACAAAAGCTTTTCTTGAGAAACAGAACCTTGTGGGGAAATCTGCATTCATAAGTCTGTTTCTCAGTGGAAAATTTTATAGATTTTTAAATTTGGTGTGATAGTTTCTTGGATGAACTCTTCAGCCAAAAGACCTCACAGAGCTTTTCTCTCAGAGGCTGTAATTTCAAAGGACAGAAAGCTCAACCTTGCCTTCTCATCAAGGCAGTAAGAGCTCTGTCACTGCCCTCAGCTGGAACACCCCTGGCCTGCCTGGAATGCTTCTGCTCAAGGTCCTAAAAGCTCAATTCCACTTTCATTTGCTTCAACAGAATTTAGATCCTTGAATAATTTCATTGATCTCAGCAGGATTGCTCAAAGAGGAAGGTAGCACACAGGGAGTTAAAATATGAACTGCAACATGAAAAATAAGAGGAGCACAAATTGCTGTGCAAGGCTGGAGGTTAGAGACAGACCCTGGTGTAGGGAGATTTTTGCCTTGCCATTGCTTTGGCAATGGGTGGGGTAATTTTGGGTATTCAGCGTTTTACCTCATGTACAGGAACTGTCCTGTTTCATTAGGAGAAAGCTCAAGTGTTACAAGCTGCAGTTCTGGTTCCTCTTGAAGAGCACGAGGAGAGGGAGGAAAGAGAGAGGGCTTCAGATACCACATGTGCCCCTTGATCTCACTGAAACCTTTTCATCCTTTCAGCCTCTGACCAGGCCATCTACATCTCTGTGGGCATAGCAGCCACTTCAGCCTCTCTGCTGTCCACAGCATCATTCCTCCTTTGGCTTGCAAGGCGCTTCCAGAGAAAAGGTGAGCACTTGGTCTGCTTTACTTATCTTCCTGAAGAATTTTCAGTGGAGGGAAAAACAAAACAAAACCTCCAAAGTCCTATACCTTGCTTGTTGCAAAAGTGGTAATTACCATACTTAGATAAATTCCAAAATTATTTTCAAGAATCCTCCATATATGCCACATTTGTCTTTTAGATGAACATCTAAAAAAAAGTAAAAAAATAGTAAACCCCAAATATTTAGACAACAAGAATTAGGGCTTTTGTCTTGAAATGCTAATACCTTTTCTTGTTCTTCTTGCAGCAAAGAAGTTTATTCCTTTCAGGTAAGTTGTGTCTCAAAAAGCAACATGAAAAAAACACTGCTATCACTTTGCTAAAATCCATTTGATATGACCTGTTGTCATTAACGTACTTCTCACTTCTGTTTTATAGGAACTGGCAGGAAACAGCCAGTGAAGGCAGTTTCCAAAGTGCTGGCGAGAATGTCTAATTCAGGTGTTTCAGGTAAGCACATATGATGGCTTCACTCACAAATTCTCTTCCTTTTAATCACACAAGCAATCAATCAGAGCTGCTAATTGCTATCCAATTGTTGGCACAGCAATATGTGATTTGAGATATCTAATATGCATCTTGGCATTGCATGGAAGTTCCTAAGAAGAGTGATGGATTTATTGCTGTGGAAATGGTTATTCAGCTCCTTAAGGATGATTGTGCTTAGCATTGTGTCCAGCTGCATATGGTATTAGGAACACTTTTGTGCACTTCTGCTACCTGCTGCATACAAAATTCCTCTGAGATGAGAGAAAATACAAATCTATGCCAGCTTTCTGATTTATGGAGGAATTTTGTTCTCTCTGCAGGAATTGCAGCCATCTTCACTTACATCTCGGATTTCTGGAGAATGAAACTGCCTGCAAATCAGCAGCTGTCCAGATGTTTTTACCTCTTGCTGACAAGATGATTGACCTTGTGTATGATTCAGAAATCTTAACTCAAGCTGTCTGGTATTTCCATTGAAGACAAGCAGAGAGTAGAACTCTGGCCTTCTGGCCAAACCCTGCCTACATTCAGCCATGCAGTTTTTCTAAACTGGGAGCTTGCCATCTCCTGTCCAGATGGTGAGCAAAAAGTGCACTGCTGCCTGAAGAGGAGGCTGGTTCCTCCTCTGCTCCACTCAAAGGTACTGAGGTGAGGTGAAGACATGCATTATTTCACATCACTTACTACACTGCTGGAGGTGTCTCCTGGAGTCACAGGGGTTATGCTGGCAGAAACAGAAGAATCAGGATGCAAAAATATTCGCTGAACAGCTCTGAAACTATTGATCTGGTTTGTGGAAGTCAGTTTATTTTAAGATATCCTAGTCAATAGATATGCCTGCAGTGATAGGGGAATTATTTGGGTTTCTGCTGCATATCCCAGAAAACTTAGATACCTTTTTTTAAACTATAACTTTAGCACTAGGAACCACAGTGCTCACACAAGGTACTCTGGTTTCTGAACACATCAGGTAGACCTGAAATTATCTCATCCCTGTGGGATTGTGTACTGTAATATGTGTATATACATAGCTATTTATTTGTGCAGCTTTTATTGTGGATATTTCCGTGCTCTTAACTGTACATGTATTATATAATACTTGTTCTTGAGTAGGTCTGTGGCCATTGATCAATTGATCAGAATTTATTTTAAAATAAATTGGAGTTGTTTGTAAGGATTGCATGCCTGCGTAATGTTTATGAATGAAATAGAAGACTGAGATTTGTATGTTTATGTATTGAAAATATGAGGGTTTTTCAGCTGTTCAGAGTCTTCAAATGAGAATCTTTCTTAATTTATGTTTAAGTTATGATTATAAATTAAAAATCTCTCATTTAACCTGATATGTATTGTCCTGTTTGCAACATTTTTAAATAAAATGTTTTCAGTGTAATAATCCCTATTTGTAAATGTGAATCATTTAAATTATTTGGGTCAGCCCTGTGACTTGTGACTTCAACAGCAGAACGTGAGGGTAGGGAGAAGGCTGGCTAAAAGCAAGGCTGTCCATTACTGGAGAATCACAGCATCACTGGGTTGGAAGAGACCTTTAAGATCATTGAGTCCAACCCATGCCCTAACACCACCTCAACTAAACCATGGCACTGAGTGCCACATCCAATCTTTCTTTAAACACATCCAGGGATGGTGACTCCACCACCTCCCCAGGCAGACAATTCCAGTACTTTATCACTCTTTCAGTAAAATTTTTTCTTAGCATCCAACCTAAATTTCCCTTGGAGCTTTCCGTGTTTCCATAGCAGCCAAGGACAGAGCAGCCGGCAGATGGAGCTGACTGCCTGGGACTGGCACAGCCAGAGCCCATCCCAAACAGCATCCCCAGTTCTGAAAAGGACAAGGAAGGATCAATGGTGTGTCCCAGGTACCTAGATCAGCAGTGAGCTCTGCCAGGCATGTGCGGGAGGGAGAGAAGAGCAGGAAGAGAATCAAACAGGGGATCGTGGTGCATAAGTAACAGCACAACCCCCTGAGATCATCCAGGTTTTGCAGCCCTTTCTGCTGGGAAATTGAAAGAGTTGGCATGGGCCTGCAGTTGAGAGCACAGCTCTGACTGCTGCCTAGGGACCTCCATCCCACCCTGGGCTGCAGCCAAACACTCTGCCGTGGCTGCTGCTGGGTAGGGACCGGTGGTGGCTGGACACTGCTGTGGTCACCCTTTGCCACCCCTGAGATAAGCAGGAAAGCTGCACTGTCGCTCTGTAGCTGCCTGCCCTTGCTGACAAACTCTGAGGTGCATTCCTGCCCCAGCCAAGGCTCAGGAGAAGCCATCAGGCCCGTGAGTGAGGGAGTCACTTCAGAGGTGCTGCAGCACAGGGGACAGAGCCCGTTGCTGTTTGTCCCAACCCGATTAAAGAACTGAGAGTGGCTATCAGCATTCCCCCTGCCGTGACAAGGTGGGGCCCAACCCTGTGAGCAGATGTAGGGCAGTAATCCTCAGGTTCCCAGAGGGGACGCAGAGATTAGCCCGGAACGCCCTGCTCTGAATCCCTGCAGGAGCTGTTTTGAGAGCTAAAGCACCGCACAGATCCCTTGGCCTGCCCTTGTTGTTGTCCTCTACATGCATGGCCTGCGTGTAGCATCCTCTGGAGAGAGCTGCTTATCCAGCATGGCTCCCACATTGCAGTGCAGCTTCTTTCCTGACTAGAGCTAGTGCTTCTAGCAGTTTTCCCTGGGATCTTACAGGTGCTTTATTGCCAGAAAAGAGACTATGAAATTAACCCTCCTCTTTCTCCAAGCCTTGTGACTTCTGGAGGTGACGCTCTTCTAGTGAGATCACATTTGGGTGGGATTCATCCTCTGCTTCTCCCATATATCCCCTAGGTCAGAAAAAGACTCTCTGAAGGGGATCTGCTTCCTTGCAGTGACTCTCAGATTACACCTACCCTCATAATTAGTGTTAGTCCAGGACACAGGCAAAAACCTAGCCTGTGCTCATCCAGGATGCTTGATTCTTTATCCCCTCCTGGCACACTTTTTCCTGCCTCAGGATATGATTTACCAGTTAAGATGGCATGATGTGTCCAGGCCTTGAGGAGCTTCAGGAAGTCATTTTATTTGCAGTGAATGTGTCTCTGCCAGTGCCTGGGAACACAGCTCTTGTTTGCTATCTGTGTAGTTCCCGTGCTGGCAACAATGGCCATGGGAATGCTGGCTGCCAGGCAGTCCTTTAGTCACTCCATTGTATCTCTCCTCTCTGTTCAGTGCTGAGCAGCCACTGATGGGCCACAGGATCTTTGCTGGAGGGACTTTCCCTCTTTCCTGTTGTTCTGCTTCTTTTAAATTCCTCATCTCTCCCCGGGCCCATGGCATTGTTCAGAACAGGATCTGGCATCTTATTTTGGTGCGGGTGTCTGCTTGTGCTGTGACCTATGGAAGCTGTGAAGGTGACATTAACTGGGAGGCACACATGTCCTTTCACAGCTCCATGTGTTTGCTGCTTGGCAGGGGAATGGATGTTGTGGTGTAACTTAACACATTCCCGATGAACCGAGCTACCCAGGGTGGCTTCGGCTTTTTCACTTCTGCAGTCTGACAGAAGGGGACTTAAAACAAAATTTCACTAAAAGTCTCCGACAGGCAGGGTTTGATGTGGGGAGGGGGTTTCTGTGGGCTTTGGTGATATGGACAGTGTAAGACCTTCACAGATTGGGTTTGTACCTTCTGTTTGCATCAGCAATTAGCCATCAAACAAGCAGTAATTTACACAGGACCTAGCTGCAGTTGCCTTCCTAAAATGCAGTTTTTAAGGACTGGGCTGGACCCAGCATTTTGTCAGTATTTCCCTTGTGAAGATAAGTCACTGCTCCAAACTGCGGAGGCTGCACATCCTTGCAGCTCCTTGCGTGCTGTGCTGAGGCCTGGCAGAGGGGACTCTGGAGCAGCAGCTCCCGCAGGAGTTGGTGTTGTGTTCCAACCACTGTAACCTGCTCTGGGAGCTGTCAGGGGATATCAGGGCCAGGAGGCCAGACTGCAAAACACAGTGTCTGTGCAATGCAACATTCCTAGGCCTCTGTGAGTCTGGTTTCTGTCCTGAGTCGTGCTGCTGTTCGGATTCCTCTGGTTCTTGCAGGGGGCTGGCTCCTTTCCCTTGGCTGGAGCGTGTTGCTCTTGTGTGGCTCGTGCTGGGTGTTTGGTGAAGGGTCTGCAGTCCACAGACCCAGAGGAGCAAATTGTTGTGACCAGCTGTTGGTCAGGGACAGAGAAGTCCACAAGTTTGCTGCTCCCTGGGAGCCATAACTCACATTAAATGAGAAATACAGCCTGGGCTGGCCCAGCCACAGGCAGGACAGGCTCCTGTTGGTACTGGGCAACAGGAACTTGGTGGAAAGCAGAAAAGCAGATACCAGAGCCCAGCCTGTCACAGCATTTGCACAGTTATCCTATGGAGCTCCCTAGCCTTGGTTTGTGGCCTCTCTCCTGCACACCTGTAGGAAGAAACAATCAAAATTGCAGGTTAGATTTGACCAGTAGAGTCAAAACCTGCCAGATGGTTTTTGCTACTCACGTGGCACTACTAAATCTCACATAAAAGGGACACAGACTTGGCCAATACAGTTCAGCTGTGGCTCCACAGAAAGAAATCTGTAGCCCAGAAAGTGTTTCCCCAGCTGATGATGGCCAATGCTTTTTCCAGCTCAGGAAAGCTGCTGCCAAGGACAGGACAGCATGCAAAAAGCACAAATGCCTCCTAAGCAAGGCAGCAGATGCCCCCGGGCAGCTGCCAGCAGGTTTTCTACCCACCTTCCTTCTTCAGGGAAGGACATTCCCTGAAAAGCCCAACAGTTGCTTTGACTTTCAGCCTGGGCCAAGTGGGACCTTCATCAACTTCTCGCCTCGCCAGCTGCCATGAAAGCAGCGATGGCAGGTGTGAAATTGCAGGTGACTTGCTCGCTTCTGGCACTCCAGTGCTGTCATTTTTGGCTTTTGACAGCCTCTGAGTGGGCAGGATGAGGGAATCACACTGAATTCATGCCTTCTGGAGCAAGCCTTGGGCCACAGAGCACTTGGGTGGAAGGAAAACAGTTAAAAGGGCAGATAGGAAACGCTTCGTTCAGGGCTTATTCCATAGGATGATTTCTGGGAAAGGAGGGGCTGCCATCAGGCAGGATGTGTTCACGTCGGGATCTTGGGAAATCAAGCTCAGCCTGGCCCAAACCAAGGGGGAAAATGCAGCACAACCCACACACACAGCATGAAAAAGCCATGTCCCCACTTTACCTCATCTCGTGTCAGTGCAAACAATCCAGATAACATGGAAATCAGACATGGTGGAATGCTGTCATTACATGAATAACCAAGATATCCTGTGGGGACATGATACAGTTTGAGTAGAAAAACAGTGGGGGTTGTCCTGGAAAGTCCTATCCTGAGACAGAGAGAAAGGGCCCTCTCCTGTCCTTGCTGTATTTCTGCTGAAGGCAGCAGAGGAAAGCTCTGCAGGTGAGTTAGGAACTGCTGGGTCACTGCCAGAGAATGGAGATCTCTGTTACTTCACAGCAGATCACTTCTGATCAGTACAACCCTTGTAAACAACCAGATGCAGCAGAGGTTCTTCTATTCTGTCTTCTAATCCATATCTTTCCTACAGCTGAGCTTAAAATTTGCATTTTTAAAATGTACCAGAGGTACAAAGTATCTTGTAAAGTAACTGCAATTGCTTACAATTGCTTGTGGAAGTCACGTAACTGCTGCAAAGAAATCAGACACAGATCCCCCATTTTCTCCAGACTGCTATTTGTCCAGTTTGGCTGCATTAAATTCAGAAGTGGTTCCTTTAGGTGCGGACAAAAGTGTTTCAAATGCTGCCAGACAAAGCTAATAACACACACACACACACACAATGATCAGCCAATGCTTTTGTTTTGTCACTTTTGCTTCCTGTTTCTTTCCACGCACACAGGGCACATTCTGGTTCTCAACCCATTAAATGGTGAATGAACCCTTACAACATCCTTCCCTGCCTCCTACGTGGGAGAAACTCTTGCAGGCCAGCATTTTTTTGGGCAGAAATGGGTGATGGAGACTCTACAGACTTCGAAAGCACTTTATTCATGTTCCTGCATGAGCAGGGGAAATTGAGATGGTTGCAAAGAGCATGTGCTCTACTTCCACAAAGCTCTAGAAAGTGATTCTGCCTTAGAGAAACGCACTGTGCAAGGGTGAATCATCTGGAGGAGTTTTAGGAACATGGGCTCCCCCAGATTCTTCAATGAGCAAAATTAAAGAGCAGGTTTCTCCTTGAGCTTACACCTGAAGAAAAAACTTGTCAGAGTATCCTAGAAAATAGGATTTGAGGGGCCCTGAGAAGTTGTCTTTTCAGACCCCTGTCTCAGACTGAATTATACTGCAGGTGGAAGCTGGTGCTGTGCACCCTGGGGAATAAGCAGGGGCTCTCTGGCAGGAACCTGGGTGGCACCCCATGTCTGAAAGGATGTTCCAAGCAAGGCCAGGAGTTTGGGTGCCAGCTCCCACTAAATCATGTCCCAAAGTGCCACATCTACGTGTTTTGTAGATATATCCAGGGATGGTGACAGAATGATACTGAACTCCTTAGAGGAGAGCAGAGGACCTGTACCAGGGAAAGATGTCCTATTTTTACACCCCTGCCTTCTCTCTCTGCTGCTGGATAGGAGGCCAAGCAGGCCTTTGCTCTGATCTGGGACAGCCATCCTTCTGTTCCCGTGTCTCCAGTGGGAAAACCTACACCTTCAGGGTGTTTGGATGCTGTGGGAACAGGTGCAATGGGGGACCTAAAAAACAACAGCTCAGAAAACATATGGGCCTACCCCAGCTCTTAATTAACCTAATTGCTGTAGCTTCCACGAAGGTCTGCATGTTTTCCTAGTGTGGTTTCCGGTGCAGGCCAGCACCATTCCCTGTGACAGAGAGCAGACATAGAAATGCCCTCAGCAGCCCCTTCCATCCCACCAGGGGCCCTGCAGGACACACCACCTCCATAAAACCCAGCTGGTTGCAGGTTCTCCACAGCCCACCCCTCCAACGAGCTGCTGTGGGCTTCTCTGGAGAGGGAGTGGGGGCAAGGAATGGGTTTGGGAAGCTCCCAAGAGTTATCAGAGCCCGGAGCTGTGGCTTTTCTGCCTGCCCTCTGTCAGAGGAGGCTGATTGCTGCTGCAGGGCACTGAGTCACTCGGGCTGCAGGTGGTCGGCTGATGAATTTATTGAGCCAGCTCACCTGAAACCACTGGGTATTTATAGAATGAAACTGTGTCCAGCCTCGCAAAAAGAACACAAAATGCTCTTTGGTTAAAGAGCACAGCTGGGCTGTAGCACTTTCTTCAGAGCTAGAGGAAGGGTAGTTAAGAATCTTTACTAACCTCTTTTGTTGCTCGGACAACAGCAAGGTTTTCCTCACTTCGGAGTCACTCTTCCTCACTGAAAGTCTTTGGAGAACAAAGTCATTCCCAGTTTAGTTAAACATTTGTCTTTCCATGGCACTTAGTTGTAAATAAAGCTGTTGTCCTAAAAATACTACAGATAACTAAGTTTCCTGAGGTTCAAAGATATCCTCTAACAACAATCCATGTGTTGTGCTGCAAACTGAAATGTGAAATTGGCTGTCCAGATGTCTGGTAGTGAGCAGCCCAGCCAGCCAGCCAGCTCTTTTCAAGGGAGCAGCTATTCCCACTGATGTGTTTCGCTCCAGCAGAGCCTCCATCCTCACTGAAACTCAAGGGCTGGAGATGTGAAGCACAGCAGAAGGAGCTGCCTTGAGAGGTGCAGAGATGCCAGCGAGACAGAAGAGCGAGTGCAGTGTCTGATGCGGCCACATCTTGTCTGGCCAGCCAAGCCAAATGTTTATCACCTTTGGATTCACCATGCTGCCCAAAAAAGCAAAACAGACGTGTAGTAGTGTTGGCAATCTCTGCAGGAACCTCCTGTCTGCCAGATTCTCTCTCCCCGCCCTCCCAGCAGGTGCCAGCTGGGTTTTTGCTTTCTTTCATCCTATGATTGTGCTTCATCAAAGCAAGCACAGCCAGGGGACGCAGAGCCTAAAGGCTTACTAAAATTAGGCCTGATCTTTGGTCCTGTTTGCAAGTCATTTCTAGGCACGGTGATGCCTGACACACAAACTGGCAAAAAATCAGGCTTTGCAAGTCCTAAGTGCAGCTATGTTTGTGTCATTGTTTGCAAAGCCCTTTGGAGCAGCTGTGTGCCTGCTAGGACAGAGCAGCAGCACACAGGCTTGGATCAGTGAAATAGATCTCAACAGACAAGCAGCCTCCTCTGTCCAACTACCTGACACAGGGGATGCAATTTGGGCACAATCACACCGTGTTCGCACAGTCCCCAAGACTCAGTTTTGCTGTCACACATGTTCACTGCAGAGATCTCTGGGTCTTCTGCAAGAACAGCCAATGAACAAGATGTTAAGTCCCAATTAAGTTAATGGAGCCTAAACAAATATTTCAAGTTGAATGTAGTGGTTTTTGTTGTCGTGGATCTGGATCTTGCTACAGCTTCCCTTCCGCCCTCATCCCACAGAGCTACTTAAATAGATGTGCTTATTAAAGAGGAATTATGAAGAGTTCAAGCCCAAAGTGCAGCTGGAAGAGGTGTTTGGAATACCTGTACAAAATATCCCCAAAGAGGTGATGAATAAGCAACAGAGGCGAGGAGGGAGAGTAAAAAGTGTGGTTTGTGCCTGTTTTTACACTTAGCTCATGGTGGTTTTTGAATGAAGAGGACATGTGGATGTTAGGTCTCTGGTTTGGGTGACTGCCAAACATGCCATGGAAATCAGTGCCCAGCTGGTAGCTGACAGGGATGTCCAGAAGAGGGATGGAGCACTCTTTTAAGGATGTACTTGAGAGAGCTGAAAGGATTCAAGTGCAAAATAAATAAAAAGAAGTGATTCTCCATTCTATATTCGCCTGTCCTGGAGACTGATGTTCCAGAAGCTCCCACAGTTCCAGGGAGAGAGAGGGGAGATCCTGTGGGGTGTCAGCCCTCAACCAGGCTGTTCCTAGACCCTTAGAAGCTTTCTAGGCCAAACCCAACCCCTTAAATTTCACCTGAAAACAAATAGGCAGTCAGATCTCCCGAACTCCCTTCCAGGAAGCTTTGCAAGGCAGGCTTTTGTTACTACTCAGACTCCAAAGGTCTACGACCTCTCATTTGATGAACAGACAACAGCATTTTTTTCCCCTCCTAACAAGGTTTCCGTAGAAATGGATCCACTGAGCTGAATCCTGAGTGTGCCTGGCATATTCCGGGGGACATCTGGTGTAAACTCTTCATTATTAGATTACATTAGTTGCAGCAATAATCATTCACATGGGATTATTACATCCAAGCAAGCTCATTGCCTTTATCCTTTCACACATTGTCTTTCCTGGTTCCCCTTCACAGGGCTGTTGTGAGTCTGTGTCGGAGCAAGAAATTAACTTGTTAGTAATTTCTGCATCATTTCCTCCAGCCACATGTATTTAGGGCAAGATCAATAAAATATAATAAGGAAGCGGGTGGGTATTGTCAACATGGGGCTGAAATAATTCCTTTGGTATCGCTCTAAATCCCTCCCTCACACACGCAAACCCACAGTCCTGTCCATCGTTAGTTTGTTTGGCTGGGCTGTATGAACAGGACATTGATTCAGCTCTTTTGTGTGCTTGGAGAGCTCACGTCCCGCCACTTCTGCTCGCAGCCACACCAAGTGCCTCAAGTGGAGATTTAAGATTTTGAGAGAGCCGTGCTTCACAGCCTTTCTTATGGCTCCTGTCGTGTAATTAAAGCTGTGCCATGTCACACTGGAGATTCATTTCTGGAGCGGCTCCATGCTCTGGCAGCTGCTGGGATATGTTGGGTCTGAGGAAGGGAAAGGGATGGGAAGAGGGATCTGAGCACCACAGCTCAGGGCACAGAAAATCTTACTGGTTTTGGGCACTGGGGAGGCAAGCCTGAGTGGATCTGAAAGGTCACTGACAGGTTCGAGGGGATCTGGAGTGCCTGAGTAGTGATCTGGCTGTGGGGCAGCCCTTCCTGGGTAAAAACAAAATAGAGACAGAAAAGAAGGAGTTTGGATCCATCTTACCCACAGCAATGCAAGGACATAAGATTGGCAAACGCTTGTGGCTGACAGAGCACACTGGATTTCGATGGCTCCTAAAGGGGAGTCTCTTTTCTCACCTCCTGGCTTCAGTCCAGACTACCCTGCAGGGTTTCAGCTCCATGAGAACTTGAATTTGAGGAATTTGTTGCAGTTTTGGATTAAGAATTTCCTGAAAGTGCAAGCAAAACCAAGCCAGCAATTTGGCACCCTTGCCAGCTCTGCATGCCTGGACTCCCTGTGGCTGCTTCTCCTGCAGGAGATGTCCTGGCACTTGGCACTGATGTGGAAGGGGCTGTGTGGCCCAGCTTGGCTTTGGCAGTGCTCTGGCTGCTGATCTCAGTCGTGCAGAGGCTCCAAATCCTCAAAGTCTCTGGAGGGCAATGTCTTGAGACCAAAGCTCTGCGCTTTGGGATCCACATGTTTTCTTGCTGTAAACAAGGAGAAATCTAGCAGAGGGAGGTGGTGAAAACCCCCAGAGGAATTCTTGGTGGAGTTGTGCTGGGCTGGGCAGCACACAGGGTACAGGATGGGGCAGTGGAGGCAGAGCAATCCTGCCCTTCACAGCCCTGGTGGTGTTGACACAGCCTGAAGGGGAGCACTGAGGAGATGAGATACCAAGATTATCAGTTCAGACAGGGGAGAGGAATGTTGTTTGCCTGTAGCTCTTCTCCACCAGGACTGGCAGAATCCAAACACGAGGGAAGATGCCTATGCATGGTTAGAGAATGTAACAGAGATAAGCGAGCACAGGAACAAAGCCAGGGGCTCTAACTTCAGCACCAGAAAAACCGGTCACAGCACAGGCTGGTTGTTTTCTGAGAGCCTTCTGGAGACAAGGGTCTGTCCAGGTCACCTGCAAGAGCTAGGGACACTGCCCAGGAATGTGTACAGAACATTGCTGCCTTCACACCTGCCCCCATTGTCCTCAGACAGCTTCGGTGAGGCAAAACCAGCTACTCTTGGTCTCCAGGGGAGTCCAGTGGTGATGTGGCTGACACTGCCACCTTCTTGATGCTTGTTACCAGACAGAGTTGGTGCAGATGAGGAAAAAAAGTCAGCTGGCAGAAAGAAGGAGAAAAGCAGAACTGACACAGATGCTCAGACTGTATGGATGGCAGTGGTTGGCTTGGTTTCGTTCCTTTAGGAGCTGGGATTAGAAGAGAAGTCACTTCCAGGAGACACTTTCTCAGCAGAGCCTCTGCAGACCGACTGCTTGGCGTGGCAGGGCCCTTCCCAGGCAGCCCAGCCCTCCCCAGCCCTCCCCCTGGCATTGCAACATCTCCTGCTTTCCAAAGAGACAGGAGCCCAGAGAGCAAACACAGGAAACCCCAGCCCCGGTCAAGGTCTGGGAGGTAAATTTGTAACTTAGGACAGATTGTGAAGATGCTGCTCTGTAATGTGTAAATACTCCTTTCTTTCTCCAACAGCCCAGAGCCGCTGAGGGAGCTGATCCTAAACCTCCCTTCATGGTCGAGGGTGCTGAAGAGGCAGGACGCAGGTTGGAAATGCAGCCGGGCACGCAGGCTCCTTATCCCCTGGAGATGGGATCCTTCCCTCACTTCTGTAAGTCCTGCCCTGACCCTGGGCTCAGCTGTGGGCTGGGAGGCTGTTCAGGACATTGCCAAGAGCTGGGGGGTGTGCCCATTGCTGCTCCTTTAGCCATCAGTGCCAGCTGAACAGAGCCTTTATGGGGCTTTCAGTCAGGTGCAGGTTTTGGAAAGAAACCCCCGAAACACTGTGCTGCACTCTCCACTGCAGGAAAGTTTGGACACTGGGAAAAGCTATTTAACATGGGACAGATGGGCTGTGGAAGGAGGTGGCAGCTCTGTCCTTGGAGGTCTCTGATTTGGGGCAGGAAGATGGGCAAGCTGAGTTTGTGTTCCTCTGTGTTTCTCCCAGGCCTGTGAGTCTGTGTTTTCCTTCTACAGGAGAGGAAAATAAAAGTTTTCAAGGTGTGGAGGGGGATACTGTATGTATTGATGGCTTATACTGAAGGAGTTCTGATGATCAGCTCATAAAGGTTAAAAAAGAACAGGTGGAAGTTACTCATAGAGCTCATCAAGAGTTTTTCATGAGAATCATAGTTTTAACAAAGTGATGGTTCACTAAAAACTGAACCTCTCCCTAGGTAAATATTGATTTTGTCAAATATATTAAATATTTGTGTGTATGTACAGAGAAAGAGAGAGAGAGAATTCCACTGCAAAACTGTCTTATTGGCCTAATTAATTTCAGATCCCTTTGAACCTGGTTTGGGTTTTGACCTGATTCAATGTGTTTCACCACCTCTGCTGCATGGGAGCTTTTTTCAATATATGTGTATCAATATTCTGACCTAAAGAAATAGGTTATTCTCCTTGCCTTTGTATATTTCCAAGTCACATAAAATATAAACCAGCTACCTCTCCTGCTGCTTTATTAGTAAATATGTCACATATCCATATCAATATCAAGTTTAATAAGCATCAGCAGGCAGACTATTTGCCTGATTCCTATATATCAGAGGCACAACACTGGAATTGATCCAGTCAGATGCAAGGTAACCTTTGCACCAGTTCTGAACTCTGGGAATCAAAACCAACCTGTGTTTGGCAAATGTGTAAGTTAAGGACAGAGAGAAAATTATGCTCTTGTCTCTGAAGTCTAAAAAACTGTCACCCCTCAGGATGAAGGAAGGTTGCACAAGATCCCTGCTTGGTGCTCAGCCCCAGTCTCAGTTTCAGGCTCAGACCCCGGACTCTGCTGTCTGGAAGTGATGCACCGAGGATTTGTCACCAGCTGCAGCCAACAGAGCCCAGAGATGAGGTCTCTGCTGCCCAAACCAGTAGCAGGTACTCACAGGCTGGCCCCTTCCACTCTGCGTCTGTCAATTACGTGAGCATCCTTCCCATCCTGACTTTTCCCAGCTGACCTTTCTAAGCCCAGTTGCAGGTTCTGCCCCATCTTCCCTCTGACAGCTCTGAAGATTCATTCTGAACGCTGCAGAGGCAGTTGGTTTAGGGGAGAGGTCTGAAACCTTTCCTGAGCTGGCCTGCCTTTCCTTTTCTCAGAGACAAGCTCACGCACACCCCAAAACACTCACGGGGAGCTGGGAGATGCTGCCTTCGCTGTGGTCCCCTTCAGACAGCGAGCCTGGAGCTGGCTTTTGCACAAGGAAAAAATGTCTGTGTGAAGTCAGGGAGCTGGGAAATCACAGGTGACTGGAACAACAGGGACAACTCCTGCTGCAACTTTTGTGTAACACCAGTGACCTCCGAGGGAGAAGACTTTTCTTGCTCGGCTACTCCTTGCAGCGGAGCGGGAATAGTAAAAGCACTTTAATTAGCTAATGAGAAGGAGATTACTGCCAGGCTAGACCTAGAGTGTTGTAGCAGGCATCACTGCAGTGACAGCAGTAGAGGAAAGGCTGGGAATGTGTTTGTTGCAGTTATTTTCTGCTTCAGCTGAAGTCCCGAGGACTTTTTTACCCACAGGATAAGGTGGTTTGGAATTAGATTTCTCTCATCTTGCTGTGATCTTGGTTGGTTTCTTTCCTTGCTCCTGCTGCAGGAGCTGGCTGGGGTGATTCAGAAGCTGAGCTGAAAGCCTTCACAATGAGCCTGGTGTGATGCCTGGCTCTGGAAGTGCCTTGCCTGGGCTAAGCAATATCCTGCTGCCCAGAAGGCTCTGTCTTGCTGGGCTGCCCTTGGGAAAGGGAGGGACAGGAGCTGTCTGGAGCAGGTTCCTCTGTGCCCTCTCCTGTGGCCAAGGGGCAGTGCAGCAGCTCTGAAGGACCAGGATGCCAAAGCCTGCTCTGTCCTTGATGTTGGTGGCTGCCGAGCACAGCTCTCTCCTCAGATGAGCCCTTCTGCCCTGTGGGGTTTTTGCAAAAACTCTTATTTCCTTTCTTGTTAGTTTTTTAACAGGAAGCCTTTGATACAGTTCTGGCAGAAATTGCTCTCACCTTGGCCTGCCTCTTCTGAGCTTTCTCCAGAAACATTGCTGGATCCTGAATCACGCATTTTGGGGCCAGGTTTTGGATGGTCCATTACCTACCTGTGAGGGGTGGCTGCATTGTGGGGAGGCCAGGCTGCCTCCACTCCCAAGTGGCAGAAGTCCTGTGCTGTCAGGAGTTTTATAAGGGCCTTATCTGTATTTTTTGTTATAGCTTCTATTACTCTGGTTATATATGTATTTATTACTAGAATAATAGTAATAAACACTGTTTTCAGTGTTTGGAGGAAGAAAAGCATTACACTGCAAATCCTGTAGGAGAAGCTGAGTTCAGAGGCTGAGACAGACTCAGGGGTGGAGTTTTCTGTCGTTGGCACCAACCCTGCTGGGCTTGAGGGCACAAAGCCGAAGTGCACAAGGAATCTCAGTCTCCTTCTAAAAACAAACAAAATCGGAGCCTGCCATCCCTCAGCACCCCGGGGAGTACATGGTGTGTCTGCTGCAAACCCAGCGCAGATGAAGTTTCCCAGGGAGTCGGGCTGAGGTGCAGGCTCACTCCTTTCCCCTTGGGTCCATTTCTTTGGGATCCCCGGTGGAAATGAAGGCACGAGAGCAAAGATGTCTCTTCTGGGTGCTGAGAGCTTGCTGGTCCTTTGCATAGGAGCCAGCAGGGTTACAGGAGGACACAGCACTGTTTTGGGAGGAAGGCTGCCTCGGTGTCTGCCTGGCCTCGGGGGCAGTGAAGGGGTTAAAGCTCAGCCGTTCTGCCCAATCAGCCTGGCTTGCCTGTAATAACCAATTAACGAAGTGTAATTGTGCAAATCCATATGTGGCAGTAATTACCAGAGAGATTAATGGATTCCTTCCTTTCCGAGCAGACCCCACCGCGGCTTGCCAGCGTCCCCCCGCCACCTGAAAGGGCTGGGAGAGGGGGGGAAGCAGGAGCTGCTCTTCCCTGGACACTCTGTGATGAAGCCAAGCGGACAGGGAGGCCCTGTGGGGACTGCCCCGTGCTTGTTTAAATAACCCTTTTCATCTCCCTGCTTCCCTTACGTCCAGCTCGCTGCTCCCTGGCTCGGACCCGGCCCCTTGAGGACAGTTCGTGCCCAGCCCGTCGGGCTGCCACGTCCCTGCCCTTCCCATTGTCCATTCATTCCCCGCTCCCTCTTCCCCTGTTTAGCCCTAATTGCTGCAGAATATCGCGGCTGTTTGCCCTCTTCTTTTGTAGCTTTGTTATTTTAGTTGCAATGGGTAATCCAGCAAACTGTTAAAGGCATACACGAGGCGAGGAGGGGACAGCAGGGCGCTCGGGGCAGGTTTTCAGGCCAGGATATGGGGTTGCTTTTGGGGGATGGCAGCTGGCAGGCTGCCACACGCTCTAGGATGGGTTTTCTTAGGGATATGTGACTAAGGAAGACAAAAGTGACCCTGGAGCGTGTGAATATTTCCCCATCCTCATGCTCTGGGTGGTGAAACAGGGCACTGAGTCCTGCTGGGGGAGGAGGGGGTGCATTTGTGGACCTGTCCCCTGGCAAATCACCACCTGGGCAGCACAGACCCCTCCACAGCTGCACCAACACCTTGGGTGCTTGAGATGCCAAGTGCCTTGTGCCCCCCTGCTTAGACTGAACCCCACGCCACACACGTCTGAGCTCTGCTGCCCCACGGCAAGAGGGAGCTGAGGAGAGCTGGGCCCCATTCCTGTGCTGGGCCGTGCTCCCTGCCCCTGCCAGGGATCTCGTGCAGAGCCTCAGCCCGTGGGGAGGGCTGATGTGCTGGCTGGGGAGCCATCCGTCACCAGCTGCACGCACAGGGCCACACGTGCCCCCAGGGTGGCTGTGCCTGCTCAGCAGGGGATGGGGCAGGCGGCAGGGGAGCCCTTCAGTGGGATGGCAGGGAGTGGTCACATCACATCTCCTGTCAAGCATCCTCCCTGCCTTCCTCTCCAGGCTGGAAAAGGGATGCTGGGGTTTGAAGCTGGGTTTGTGGATTTGTTTATTAGATGGTTTGTTGTTTTTTGACCTCTGTGTGTAAGCTGGGGTTTGGACTTGGGGTGGGTCAGAGCTGTGTGGGCTGGGTGAGGGCTTGTCCTGGATGTAAAAAGCAGCCAGACAGAGCCGGGCCAAAGGTCCATCCATCTTGAAGATGAGGGATGCTTCCAGGGAAGACAGGAGCAGAGTGTGTTTGGGTGTCCTTCCTCCAGCAGGTACCTACCAGCAGCCTCTGCCCTGAGCTGCTCAGCATCTCCCTGATAACCCTGTGGGTCAGGACAGACTGCCCCCAAATCTGGGATGATACCTGAACAGACACCCCTGCAGAGCACATCTGGCCCTCACCTGGCTGGTCTCTGGCAGCCCTGGCCCCATTCACTGCCACACAGATGGTGAGGGATGTAAATGACCTTTTTCTTCCTGCTGACTAGTTGCAAAGGCCAGGAATGTGGCTGCTCTGAGGGAGTGGCTGTGCAAGGTGCTCATCAGGAACCCAAGCAAGGCTCTTCTCCAAGGATGGTTACAGACGATGGGGGAAGTTCTGGGAGATTCTTTCCTGAAGGTGATGGGAACGCACAGAAAGGTGCAAATTCCTAGAGGGTCGGGAGAGGTGGAGAACACTGACTTAAACTCTGCTTTTGGGTCTCCATGCTTGGGGTTCTGGGAGCCAGGCCACACAGAGAGCTTGGTTTCCATCCCGGAAAAGGCACCAGAGCTGCTCTTTGGTATTCCAAATGGGATTGTTTGTCAGAGAGGTGTGTCTGTTGGAGTCAGCTGAGGCCCTTGATTCTTTTTAGCTCTTCCATTTCACCTGACCACAGGTTCATCAATACTCCTCTTCCCTTGCTGCTGGGTCATCCTAGGTTGGAATGTGTGCCAAAGCATGGCATGTAAACCTGTTTCTTGGGTCTGCTCTGCTTGGGGGATCTTGTGGTAGCCCATTTCTTGGGGGAGCAGCCTTTCTGGAAAGATTCCCACCAGGCACAGATGCCCAGGGGGATTCAGGGAAATACTTGGGGCACTGAGGGATGTGTCTTGCACAGTTTATGGTGTGCTTGAAGTGTTGGGTCCTTGCTGCCCTGGATTTTGGGTGCCAGGGCTGCAAGATTTAGTAGATAGGTGTGATTTAAAAGCCTCTTTAATTAAATGAGCTGTGGACACTAATTTGTGTGGATATGGCTTGGCTCTTAAATGTCCAGAGTTCCCATTGGGAATATCCCTTGGCCTGTGCTGACTCCCAAACTGTGCTTAGGAACTATCTGATGGGAAGCACCAGTCTTTGCAGCCATCAGGACAGACCCTGGGACTGTGCCCGAGGACTGGTGAATTTATCAAACTTCGGGGTTGTGCTGCTGGTCTGGAAAACTTAAGGCCTGAAAAGGGACTGAGCTCCAGGTTTTTCAGCTGGGATATGTCTGGCTGGCAGAGGAGACAGCTCTGGGGAGAAGCTGATCCTCAGGGCTGGCTTTAATAAGCTGACTTAAAGCAGTGCACATCAGTGCAATGCCAGTACCTGAGTATGCCCACATCATCCCAGGTCATTTCTCTGCTTGTTCTATGTAGAGGCTGCTCCTTCTGCTCAGAGGCTCGAAAGGACAGGGCCAAAATGTGTGGCTGGTGCTCTTTTCTCTCCCTCTCTTTCTACTGAAGGGTTGAGAGGCAGAGAGCAGATATTTCACAGCAAATGTCATTCTACTTCCCTGCAAATTCTTCACGTGCTTGCTCCCTGCTGCTGGGCTGTCTTGTGTGCTGTGGTCTGTCCCTGCCTTGATCCAAGACTGTTCCTTTCTTTGGGGCATAGGGAATTTTGTCAGGTTCCCATGGCTTTAAATACCAGTGAATTTCCCATTTGGTAGAGGGGAACACGTGGCTTTTGAGAGGAGAACATGAAAGGCAATGGAGGGCATTGATGAGGAGAGGGATGCTCGCTGTAGCTGGCTCCTCACCCACCCCTCAGCTGCACGGGGAGGGGAAGGGATTTAAACATCTTCTGCAGCTCTCATGGGAGAACATTTTGGCTGAGTTTCATGTTGTGTTTTTCTCCCTTTGGCTGCCACTGGAAGGTGAGTCCCGGGGCAAGGACAGCTGCCAGGACAGATGAGAGTGGTGTGTCAGCGCAGACAGGGCAAAGAGGGGGCTTGGTCCTCTGCATCTCAAACAGACTGGGCTGGCAGAGCCTACTGAAATTGGTTGTACCTCTAAAGAGATGATCTCAAAAGGAACCTGTTGCTTTTCTGTGAAATGGGAATGTCTGCGTGGCTTTGAGGACAGGCTCAAACTACCCAGAGTGGGGTGGTTTGAGCCACCAGTGGAGGCAGAGACAGTGAGGGTTGAGGTCTTAATATCCCCCTTCTCCTTTTTTTACTGCCAGTAATGAAGGGATTCTTTGGGTTTCCTCATTTTGAATACATCTTTTTATGCCTCATGTGCTTGGGTTGTGTTTAATTTCTTCCGATTGCCGTGCCTGGGCTCCAGATCTGGTGTTTGTGGAGAGGTTGCACAGGCATTTCTGTGGCAGAGCATGGACGTGGCTGTGTCTCTGGGCAAAAATGGGGTCTGGTTTACTGGCTGGGGGGTTCTGGTGTGGGGCTTTTATTCCCTGATTGCTCAGAGGCATCATAGGTGTGAGCTGGGGACTTGCATGTGCAGGGTCGCTGGATCGGGGTATTTGAAGCAATGGAAACTTGTGCCAAGGCTTGCTTGAAATCCCTGAGTGGAGTTCAGGAAACCCATCCCTGGGAGTATTGTGTCATTACAGAAATAGGAGATTTTTGTGCATGTGAGGAGGCAGCAAAGCCTTGAGAAACCTTCCTCTCCCTCCTTGAGGACACACTTGGGTTTTAGTTGTATTTGATTTCCTTCCCTGCTCTCAGGGGACCCAATGGACAGGAAGAAATCTACTGTAAAAGGGGTTAATGCGCCGATGGCACCTGCAGAAGTGAAGTGGAGGTGGGATCCAAGTGAGCTCTCTGGTTCCTGAGGAGCTCCAGGCATCCTGTGAGAGGGGCAGCACCCCACTGTGGCAAACAGAAAATGCCTCATTGACTGGAGCAGGGACTAAACCCCAAAGACAGCTGCCTGAGAAGTGCTGACTGGAGCTGCACCTTGGTGATTTGGTGGATGTGACTTTTGGGCCCTTGATCCAGATCTAAAGCTCTGTGGCCATGTGACCCATAGCGCTAATCTGGCAGAAGTGGTCTCTCCTTCCTCAGATCTTTACAAATTACTGTAATGGGGCCAATTTGATAAGGCAGGCGTTATCCTGGACCAGATCTGCTGGGTGCCAGAGAGAGGACTCTGTTGGGGACATGTAAGGAGAGCCAGGGAAAGCTGGAGCCCTCACTGTGGCATTGATGTGACAATGTGCACTCAGAGCTCACTCAGTGCTCTGTGCAGAAACCCAGTGTGAACAAGCTTGAAGCTGTGGCCTTTCTTGGAAAGAACATGGATTAGAAATGCAAAAGTACCTGCTGAGGTGCCCTCTGCCATGGGAGGACACAGAGGGGCCTGGGATTAGATGGGATTAAAGTAGATATCAGCCTTCTGGGCTTTTGGGACCTGGCTGGAACCTTGGGGACCCATGGCTGTGCCCTCAGCCATGAAGGTGCTGGTGCTAGCCCTTGATGTGAAGCTGTTCCTCTTGAATACCTCCAGCCTTCCTCCCTTGAGAAAGGAGCTTCTCCAAGCAGAAATAACCCCTGTTACCTTGAACTCCAGGACAGCCACGTTTGCCTGTCTGGTATAAATAGACCATCGGAGGCAGCCGGACGTGATGGAGATTGACAGGTTGTCTCTGGAGTTTTGCACTTACTGAAGCAGGAGGAAATGGAAAAGCATCTCACAGCGTGAGAGCAGCAAGCAAAGCCCCCCAGCTGCACAGCAGGCTGTGCCACCTGCCAGGGGGGATGCAGGTGGGGGCCCTTGGTGGCCCTGAGCAGGGGGCACTGCTGTGACAAGTCCTTCCCCAGCCTGTGCTGAGCCATGCAGGGTCCAGCAGATGCCTTGTGTGCCACCCAGCTCAGGCTCTTGCCAACAAGTCTGCTCACAGAAATCCAGGTTTCCCAGCAAAAAGAGGAAGAAGGATGGAGCAGGATCAAGGGGGGAAAAAAAGGGATTGAAAGTTTTCCACGAGTTCTGTAGAGATAGGTATGGTGACCAAGCTTCACTTAGGTAGTTTGTTTCTAGGTAGTCAGAGAAGCCTCTAAATCAGTGTTTTTTGTGACTGAGGGCTGCCTTTTTAATTTTTTTAAAGTACTTGTCCCTACAAGCAATAATGTAGAGTTAACCTGGGCAAGGAACATCTTTTGTTGAAATGTCTTGCCTGAAAAATGGCTGTTGTGGGAAAATTGGGAAATTGCATGGGCTGTGTCTTTCAAGATTTCTCTGAGAAATCTTTTTTTTTTTTTTTTTTTTATTCAGGAGATGAGGAAATCCTGGTCAGGGTGTCAGGGTGTAGTTTTCTTTGAAGGAAGATAACCTAGGTGTTTTCAGGCATTTTGCAGAAATCCCAGCTTCACATCATGTGAACAGCAGGGTTAAAGATGGGCTTGTGCTTAAATGACAACCTGTATGTTCTCTGGTGTTCTGAGTGGAAAGTTTGCTTGCAGGGTGGTATCAAGTGAACCTTTCTTCACCTGTCCTTTGAATATCCATTGCTGAACACCAAATGACTTGTGAAGGTGAACAAAAGAGCTGAGTGCACTTTTCCCAACAAAATCTCTTCTGGACACAAGGCCCTTTTGTCAAACCTGCTGTAGGATCTGAGTGACTTCAGCACTTGCACATAGGAATCCTCACTTCATTCAGTGCTCATCCAACATGGAATCCTGGTTTTACACCACAGTTTGTTGTCTTGTACCATGGACAAGAGAAATAAGGTGCTTACCTTGAAGTGTGAGGGACGGGTGAGTCTCCCAGTTGGAATACTGTGGTTCCTTTTTTGTCTCTCTGATTTTTATTCCAGGAAAGGTAAAAAGGTGGAGTGAGCTGTCTGAAAGAAGGCAGGGAGCCGTGAATTCCTAAACTCTGAGCTTCCACTCTCCTGACCCAGGATACAACGCGTGCCCAAACCTCTTTGTGGTGCAGCACAAATCTCCTGCATTACGCTCTTGCTCATTCCCTTGCAAGCCCAACCCAAAGCAAACGCTGCTTTTGACAAAGGATTCTTTTCCAGAGGATTCAAATGGCCACTTTTTGGGATCCACCTTCCCAGGAATACTTTGCTGCATGCTTTTCCATGACGCTACCACCGCTGACCTTTCTGCTCTGGCAAGGGGGAGTCTCTGGGAAGCACATAGGCAGTGATTCTTCACTGTCACAAAGGCCGGGATTGTTGGCAGCTTGACGCCCCAGAAAGTGTCTAATTGACTCGGCTCTCTCTAGCTGGGCTCCGAATGGATTTTCCGCCTCAGGATATCTCGGCGCTATAGTGGACCTGTTGTTTTTGCTGCCCACATGATATTCAAAAGTGCATTGTTGGAGCGGAAAGCGTTGAGTCGGAGCGGATGCGCCGAGGGAGCCGCCTGTCACCCTGTGAGCCACTGCCAGCGCACAGGAGCACGACAGGGTCACCTGCCAGCCTCACTCGGGGGCTCCAAACTCCCTTGGAGCATCCCAGAGCGTGAGCTTGGCTTGATGGGCGCGCCTGAGAGGGGTAAATCTGCCCTTTGTGTCTCAGGGAGCGTTAGCATGAGAATACCTCTGGGAGTTTAGCAATGTTTGTCCACTCTGATGCCGTGGGGTGGCTGCCTAAAGCTGAGGCTAGACAAAAGTAAGAGAATAAAAACGGGTATTTATTGAAGGCCTTCAATAGGTACACCTTGGGCAGTCAAAAACCTCTGAGAGGCAACACCCAAGATGGACGGCGCTTTTTCATACAGTTATAAGTTTGGTCTATTTACATACCAGGGGTTAATCTTCCAGTTACAGTTTCAGGTAATGAAGTAATTTATTCCAAGTTTGCCCTCCCCAATTCACTGTTGTTTACATCTCTCATGGCCTGAGACAATAAGGTGTCCTTGAGTTTCAGGGCTAGAGAGGAATTGTTTTGTCTGAATAAAATGGGAGAACAGTAGCTGACAGTCTACGGACTTTTAGAGTTATACACTAAAGCAGTACAGGATCTGAAAAATATAAAAGCTAAGATCCTAAGACATCAGCTCCAGTGAATCTCCAGTACTGGCTTGGCCCAGGTGCCTTCTGGGCTAGGCAGAGCCCTTGTCAGGTATCTCTGTCACCTTGCAGAAATGCCTGTGAGCGCTTTACCTTCATCTGTGTCAAAGTATGTAAGTGCCACCAGTGGTGCCTGTCTGAGGAGGTAATTCCCTGCAGGATTGGGCAGCTGGGCTCTGCAACCAGCCAAGCTGCTGGAGGTGCTTAGGCAGGCGTAAGAGGATTCGGTGACACCGCTGATTAGTGTCGAGGGCCTCATTAAGGTGCTGGTAATTGAAGGTCTCCCAAGGTTTAAACAGGCTGGTTTAACTCTGCCCTCAGAGGCTGCGCTTGGCTGCATGGGACGGTGCTTTCTGCAAGGTAGGCAGTGCCCCCCCTGGAGCAGCCTGGCACTGGGGGTGGCCCTGAGACCTTGGGGATGGGACCCACATTGGGTGGTAGGCGTGGGGCTCAGTGAGAGAGAGAGAAGGCCTGGGGAGAAGGAGAGGGCAGGCTGTGCGCCTGCAGGTGTGTTTGTGCTGCTGCTGTTTGAATGTGCTGCTGTTGGTAATTGCATTAGCCCGGGGGCCTAATTTCATTAGCTTGGTGTCTGTGGTTATTGCTGGACATGAGGAAGGGCAGGGATGGATGGGGAAGGGCTGAAGCAGCAGCTCCTTTCCTCTCCGTCTCCAGGGAGCCAATTTGCTTTTGGTGACTTTTGCCTGTCCCAGGCCAATGCCAACCAGTGCAACAGATGGATGAGGTTGGCTCAATCCATTCCTTAGCCTGGGGAAATCCAGTTTCAAGTCCCTCCTCTGGCACTGACTTCCTGTTTGGCCCTGGGCAGGTCACCTGGTGTCTGTGTCACCCTCAGAGGCCAGCAAGGAGGAGAATGGGCATTTTGGCTCCTCAGCCATTCAGCCTTGTAGCCCTTACTGCACCTCATTAGCCACGTGAAGGGAGCCCCAGCTCTAACACCAGCACCCCATGGGAAGTGGGTTTTCCTTGGAATTCTGTCCCTCTGGAGCAGTGTGGCAGGAGGAAAGATGAATGTACAGCTGTGGGATTATAAGAGCTGCAACCTTTAAATTTGGTCATATCTATGGCATCAGTATATACACAGACTGCCTTTGCCTTTAAACAAAGATGGGGTGGGGCTTGATGGAATTCTTGAACATATTTGGGGTTGTCCTAGTTCAAGGAAAAGGGACCCTATTTAATTTCTAGCTTTCCTGCTTCTGGCTGCTGGATGCCCACTGGCAGTGCTGAATCCCATCTGGGTGCAGCATGGCAATGGTTTTCCTTCCTAAATTAACAGTGGCAGTCATCATGCCTTCTCCTTTTTCTCAACAATGAGGATGGGTGGGGGAATAGAAGGCATTTAATACTCTGAAGCTGTGAATCGTGCTATTCTAGAAGAAACTGAGGAGCTGCCTCTGTAAGGTCCTGCAGTACTGCTTAAGACAGGCTGGGCTGGCTCCTGGAGTCTGTCTGTCACAGACGGATTTGGGTGCAGGGACTGGAACTTCTCCACGCTCCAAAAATCCATGGTGGACTCCTAAATGAATTGCCTGCTGCTTGATTCGCCTGAGGAAAGGGCTTGGAGGGGTTTCCTTGAAGTTGCTCTGTGTGTGCATGTGTTCTGCAGTGCTAAGCACTCACTAACCCAGATCTGCTAAAAATCAATAAAGTAATCCACTTACTGCTTGGGACTGCCAGCCTTTTTAAGGAGCTCAGAGCTGTTTTGCCTTCTTTCCTCTCCCAAAGAAAGAAAAGAGCTGTGGGGAAGGGGGTGCTGACAGAGCTGGTCTAAAATCAGGCTCTTTGCTCTGGGCAGATCAATAAAAATAATTCCCTACTAAAACTTCATTAGCATGGAATTAGAGCCGCTGAGATCCCGCGTGGTGGGTAAGAATTAATGGTACTGCTAAACCTCGGCACGGCTGGTACTTAGAACGCAAAGCTGCTTCTCTGCTCACACCTCCCTGTACCCTGAGCTGCCAGGGCTGGACTGAGCATGCAGCTGCCTCTGCCCCTGCTCTGTCAAGGGCACAAACCCTCTTGTTCAGCCTGAGGGCAAGGGACAAGCCAGGCTGGCATGGCAGGGAGGCGTGACTCAAGGAGGCGGAAGCGAACCTGCTGCACAAGAGTGGATTTGTCTCCAAACAGCATCTCAGTTCTGAGCCTGGTGGGCAGCTGGGGGCCAGGGGTGCATGGACCCACTGCACCCCTGCATGGGTGCTGGACAGGCGGGCTTCCCATCACGTCAGAGCTTTCCCATTACCCCAGATCAGAGAAACATCCCTCTGCCAGGTCGTGCGTGGGGCTGCACAAAGTCCTTCTCTTGCGTGGAAGTTTTGGATCTCATTGAGTGTGTGTGTGTATGCGTTTGTGTGTGTGAAAAATCACTTCTTTTGGAAGCAGATTGTTTGCTAGGTTTTTTTGATTGAAAAATGTTTCTTTCGGTCTTGTGACAGAGGAAAAAAAAACCTTGCCCTGCTGAGAAATCCAATTTTCTATCAGGAGATTGAAACAAGCCACCTTGCAGCCTGTTCCTCAGCAGTGCCCTGAGTTTCTGCCTGTGGGATATGGAGGTATCCCTGCCTTGTGCCTGGCTTTTGCTTCCTGCCCCTAACAAGGATCCCCAGCGTGGCTGTTAAAGGACAGCACTGGAGGCAAAGCCAGGGTTATCCTGAAATAGCAAACTTTGCCGACAGGTTAGAAATCCTTGTGGCTGCTGGGATTGATGCCACTTGGATTAGACAGGGTGGAGTGTGGGGCAGCCTCCACTGAGACAGGAGCTGTGCCTACATCTCCTGCACCTGGATGTAGCTGTGAACACTTGCAGGACTGCCCTGAGCTGAGGACATTCACTGGGGATGTCCTTGTTGAATGTTGGGGTGGTGGCAGGGCAGGACACGAGCTCAGCTGAACAAGACACAGCACCACACAGGCAGATGCTGCTGTGTTCTCTAGTGCTGGTCATCAAACGCTTTGGTCTCCCTTCCCCAGAGTTCTAAACTTGTGGCCAGTGACAGGCATGTGTAAGCATTGGTGCTCAGCTGCCTCTCCTCCTCCAAAAACAGTTCTGCAGTGCCATTAATGTTTGTGCAATAAAACAAATGAGATGTGAAAGGTGGTCAGATAGAAAATACAAGAGTGATCTCTGCTGTTTGTATTCCTCCTGCGAGACTGCAGTTGCTTGGTGCTTTTTTTGCCTCAGTAGAACCTTCTCTGAATACTGATCTCTTGGTTTTGGTTTTTTTTTTCTTAACTGTGAGAAAAAAAAGGTATGTGTAAACTTGGGCCACAGCTAATGGGCTATGCAGAATACTACTGCCTGCAAACCTCCTTGCTCCTGACAGCAGGCAGCTTATCCACTTGTTCTGCTACGTGGAGATGCACTCCCAAATGTTAGGTTCCCATTCCCAGGTAAACTCTAAGTCCTGGAGCTGATCTGGTGAACCTGCTGCCCATAGAGAGCTGTGCTTCCATGTCATGGTGTTCTCCTGATAACTGCACATTACCAAGTCCTCACACGCAGATGCAGAGCAGAAATTGGAGGAAATAAAAATAATTTAAAGGTTTTTAATATCAGGGAGAGGAAAAACCCTTTTCCCTTGCTTAAACTCTAGAGATAAATGGATATGGCAATGTCTGGGAGCAAAGGAAGAAACACAGCTAACAAGAGTAACCTTTCCTTCTCCTGCACACGCGATACCTCAGGGCTGACTGCACCTCAGCCAGCATCTGCCTGAGCTGCTGCTGGGTGCTCTGGGCAGCTCTGGACTGGCATATTCCATGCCGTCCCCCTCCAGCATGCTTCGTGCCAAAGGGCAAAATGGGTCCTGGGTGACCTGGAGGGAGCCAAGTGCCAGAAGGCCCTTGTAGGGTGCCAAACATCCTAATCTGCTCTTCCCTCTTTTTATCTTGCTGCTTGCATGCCATGCTCCCCAGGGTTCATGGTCTCCCTGAGAGGGCAAAGCCCCTCACTAGCCCTGAGCCCCCTTTCTCTGCCATGTGGCTGGTGCCAGTGACAAATCTGCAACCCCCCTTCTCCTCCAGCTCACATGTAAGTGCAGACCTCAGTCTCCAGCACAATTCCTCCCCCCTCCATTCCTTTGAGGAGGCTTCATTTGAGGCTTCCCAGGTCAGAAACCAGAAGCAGTGGGCTGTGCTGTATCCTTGCCTCTCCCCAAACCTGAGTTTGACTGGGGGCTTGCCAGGCGGGGAACTGGGACTGTTCCTGATTCGGAGCACCGGTCACTGGAGGGGGCAGTGCTGGGGACAGCATGTGGCTCTGCCCCAGCCTGGCAACTGGCTGCTTGTTTCTGCTTATTCCTACACATTTCCTGCAGAACTTCATTGTCAGGACGGCTGGGCATTAGGCTGAAGTTGTGGATGTACTTCTGGGGCTGTCTGAAGCCTAATGCACTTTACTGATTGCTGCGTGCAGCATGGATTGAGCGCCTCCCCGGGCTCTGTCCCGCGTCCCACCTCTTCTCACCCCATACAGCTTCCGCAGCTGGTTAATGACGCTTTTAGTGTGGTTTGCGTGGCTTTTGCACTCTTTTGGCTGGGGCTGGGGATGAGAGTTGTTGAGCTCTGCTGGCCCCAAGAAGCCCTGCATTTCCTAGGGGTGACTGCAGTCCAGCACCACAGGGCCTTGACTGGATGTCGGGAGCACAGCTGAGGCACGATTTGGTGTGGGATGCGAGTGTGGACGTGGAACCCCTCCGGGCGAGGGCTGCTCCTCCGCCTGGCCAGAGAACCCCTGCACATGGCCGGGGCTGCTGTAACTAACGCACCGCGCCGGGCCCTCACTGGTGGAAAAGCAAAGCATCCCCCCTCCTTCCCCGCGATGCTCCTCCCCTAAACACAACTTAACCTCGCCCCCTCCTCCCAATTGCCGGTCTATAGCGGAGCCGCCGTGCATTGATTGGCGTCTCAGGAGGGCGATTATGCTCGCTGGCCCGGGTGCCGTGAATTCGCAGGGAGCCGAGCCAGCGGAGCAGGGCAGCCGGCGCTGAGCAGGACAACCGGAGGATGTCTCAGCTCGGGCAGCAGCTGCTGCCGGCGTGAAGCGAGGATGAGCCCCGGGCAGGAGGCAGCTGGCCCGGCACCCTCCGAGAGCCCCCGCTCCTGCAGAGCCATGCCCCGGCCCCGGCGGGCTGCGCTGCGCTCCGGGCAGCTTTGAAGTTAGAGGAGGCAGTTGTGTTGAGAAAGGCAAGCGATGAACTGAAGATTAAACATGTATGGGAATTATCCTCACTTCATTAAGTTTCCTGCGGGCTTTGGCAGTAAGTATTTTACTTGGCGTTTGCAATCTGTGCCTTCTGGGTTAGGTGGAGGGACTGATCCCACAGTAGGACTGGTGGGGGTGGGGGGTGTAAAGGGAATTTAAAAACGTGTTTAACCTAGCTCGGATGTAGTTGTAACCTGCAGTGCCCGTGTGCTCGTGATTGAAGCTGCCCTGCGGTTTTATGTGCTGTGAACTTCTGCACAGGCAAACCAGGCTGCCTGAAATTTTGCAGGCTTGAGTCAAAGCGCTGCACTCTGCTTTGAAGTTTGGTAGATCATTTGGGAGATGCATGTTTGTGTCTGTGCGTGGTGGCTTGAATCTCTTCATTGAACGAACGGGATCAAACCAAGTAAGCATCTTTCCAATTTAATTTTTATTAAGTCGTCCGGGGGGGGAAAAAATTACTTTTCAAACGTAAAACACCCCCCGAGAAAATCTTAAGAGGGTTATTTCCTCGCCTTGTGACACAGATCCCACCGTAATCGTGTGAAGCTGTGTCAGATCAGCCGAGGGAGGCTGCCCAGGGAGACAGAGAAGGGCTGTGAGACCCCTGTGCCCACCACGGTGAGTGAGAACCACAGCCGCTCTTGGGAAAGGGACTTTGCAATCACTCGCTCTTTATTTTTCATGTGAGTTTATTCCTCTTGCCCCGACACGGGGAATGTGCAAGGGTTGAGGAGCTGCAGGTTGGAGTGCTAGGCTGCGAGGGGCTGGGAGCACTCACCTATGGACTGCTGATGAAAGTACTGATGGAACTTAAAGTGCACGGGTGTGCGAAGTCTTAGTACCTCTGGAAAACTCTGTAAGTCGTTCCCAGCCCTTCAAGGCGGGTAAATGGCTCCAGGATTTGCTCTGGAGGCCCCCAGGCTGTGTACATCAGCCCGTTACTTCTCTGCTGGAGAAGCAGTTGCTCCAGACATCGAATTGCACATGGGATGTTCCCACTATGTGTCTATTTTTCCCCCCCCTCCCTTTTGCACCAGATGCTCACCTCTGGTAATTCTCCAACTCCAGAGAAGTCATTGGTATTGCATCAAGTCATCCTCGGGTTTCACAAGCGCTCGACTTTCCAAAATACCTTTTTAGGCTGTTTCTGCAGAAAAGGGATGACTCGTTGGGAGAATCTGTTGCTCACTGGTGTTTTTAAGGACGCGGCAAAGACAAGCTGAACTCTCTCCTACTGCTGCAATAGGAGTGAAACAATGAAAGTGTTATTTGTGTTTCATTTATGACTATTACAAATTTGCAATGAACCAAGAGAAAAGTGACATTCAAGCTGATCTTCATAGGAACCAGGCAGAGATCCCTGTAAGGGCAAGGGTCACAGCACTTCAGCAGAGCCTTTGGGGGATTTCCAAAGGAGAGGAAATTGGTAATAGGAGCAGAGGGATTTCTGTTCCACCAATAAAGGCGAAGGGACTGTTCTCCAACAGTTCAGTATATTGGGAGTTTAACTTCCACTCAAAGTATTAAACTGGTGTTTTAACCTGCTTCCAACTTGGTATTAGAAACAGAGGTGTTTTCTGTATGTGAATGCCTGACAGAGATGCAGAAACATCAGCCAAGTTTTGTTTGGGATGCTTTAAAACAGTCCGTCTGTCTGTCCTGTGCTCCCTGGATGGAGGTTCCACTCCCACCCATCCTCCCCTCAAAGCCAGAGGGTTTCCACGTCCCTGTGGCAGCTCCTCTCCTCGGGTTGGGGCTGCAGAGGGGGTTTTCTGGCTGGCTGAGAAAGCAGTGGCTGTTTGGGTCAGACAGCTTTAGGGCCCCTGGGCTGAGTGAGAGGGCAGCCAGGCTTTGGAGCAGGACAGGTCGTGGTGACCACGGATGGAAGGGATCTTCCCCTGCCTTGGCTCCTCACCACGAAGCCCATGCAGGCAGCCTGCATCTCCATCAGGCCCACGACGTGTTTGTGGCGTTTGCTGCTCCCCCATCCTTTGGAAAAGCCGTGAAACTGTTCCTGGATGTGCATTAGGGGGACATCAGGATGCCAGGGCAGTGTCCACACTGAGCTGTCAGCTTGTAGCTTTCATTGCACTGTGTTGCTGGAGGGCGAAGTTAAGGTGATGCTGCTTCTGCTGTTCAGCATGTCTAGATCTTCTTGCATTCAGATTTCCCTTAGCTGCGAAATTCTGGGCTTCATTTTCAGCGTAATGGCCAAAAAACAACAACAACAAAAGAAGGGCATCTACTTGCTGTCTTTTTCTTTGCTTTCAGGTAACTGTTATATCTGCTTTACCTTAATTTTGTCTGCATTCAGGTTAGAAATAAGGTACATGTTTTAATGGTGTGTGTAAGACTCACTTTGATCTTAAACATCTGAATAGCACCACCAAATTTGCCTGAGAAAGGAATACACAACTTGGTCATAAGCACATGATTTGTGATGAGAAAAGGACAATCAGACTCCCAGGTGTCACAGATGAGTTTGGAGAATAGCAGGGACAATGTTCAGATGAGTCACCCTTAGACATCTAAAGCAGGAGATGTGCGCTAAGCCTGGGCTACAGGAGCAAAGAAAGGGCTTAAAAATGTGTTTTTATTCTCCAGAAGGATGCATTTCACCCAAAGCCCAGCTCCCAGTGCAAGGAAAGATGCTGTGCTGGCTGTCCTCTCTCTCTGAGCACTCTCTGGCACAGTTGGTTGGGGACAAGAACTAACTTGGCTCCTCCACAAAGTCTCTTTTATTAGTACTCATGTAACTTGGCCTGTGGCCACACCACCTCCGGCTGCAATCTTGTCAGCTCTCCCAAGCAAAGCAGGGTTAGGCCAGGTCGTTTGGGGGATAGGGAGAGGAAAACCCAGATTGTGCCTGGAGTGGCTTTGCTGCCTGCCTGGCTGGCACCTTTTTCACATGTGATGGTCCCAGGTTTTGTGTCCTGCAGGATGCTTTTCTCCCTGGATGTCAGAGCTTGCTGTGTCCATTCCTGTGAGTGTGGATGTGAGGATGGAAAAGAGCCCTTTGACCCAGCAAAGATGTGAGAAAAAATCCAGTAAAAGGGCAACTCTGGCATCTAGGAAAATGCAATTTAAAATGTTTAAAATTTTTTTCTTTTAAAGCAGGAGACACTTGCCTTCAGTTGCCTGGGGCAACCACAGATCCTGCAGTCAGTGGGATCCATTCTCCTGGGAACCTGTAGCCTCTCCACAAGTTCAAAGACAACTGTAGGAATTTGTGCATGTTTTTCTCCTGGTGGCTGCTGGCCAAGTGAGAAATCTGATCAAACGATCATGAAAAACCCTTCAGGCCTCAAATTCAACAACTTCTTCTCTCTTTTTGGAGATGAGGAACTTTATCCAACTCTGGTGTGTTACTGTGGTCGCCAGGGAGGATGTGATACCTTGTTAGGGTGAGTAAATGTGGCTTGCAGTTCTTTTTTAATTACCTGATGTGTAGTTGCTGAAGGAGTCTTTCCCTGGTGCAGGCTCAGCAGCAGATGCTATTTTGAGGTCTTGGCCTGAATTGACTGAAATTGGACGGTGGGTCAATAGCTTAGTATGTCCAAGGACATTGGGACACCACACACAGCTTCTCGTGGCCGGGTTTTGGATGGCCCCTGTTTGCAAGGGAGGCACGGGATCATCACCAAAGAGAAGAGAAAGCTGCTCTTCCCACCACCCTGGCAGCTGAGGGAAACTTTCTACTGCCCTGTGTAGGTCCCTGTTGGAGAAACCCCTGATCCCATGGGTGCCAGTACAGCTCCTGAAAGTTTTGCTTCTTTTTTTTTTTAGCGGTCAGGGAAGGCTGCATTATTTATTGGCTTGGAGCTGAGCAGGAAGATAGAAACACAGAGGTCACTGGACCTTAAAAGCAAGGCAAACCCACTAACCTTTCTGTGGGATATTAGCATGGCAATCTGTACTGTCTGTGGGAATCTGCTTGGACAGTTAAAAATATCACCAGAAAGGGAATGGTTTTAAGGTTCATCTCCTGTGTATGAAACAAAAACAACTTCTGCAGCCACAGCAGCAAAACTGATTCCAGTTAACGAGGGTACCCTTCTACATAACTGCAGCCAGTTTCAGGAGTGCTTCTCACAGGTATTTCCCCTTCAAGGTCGTCCCCAAGGACGAGCTGTTTGCCAGGCTGTACCTCCCACGCACACTCGAGCTCCTCTCCTGAAATCAGCCCTTCTCTGCCTGTCTCTTCCCACTTCTTGGTGCTTTCTGATCTGCAGAGGATGAAGTATCTGCAAAGTGAGGCAAGGCAGCTCACACCTGTAAATGTTTGTGCCAATGAAACCAGCCTTTTCTCTGAAGCCTCAGGAGCACAACTGTTTTTCATTATTTGATGACTTCCAGCTTTTGATTCTCTCTGATATTAAATAGGAAACTGTGAATGTTGAGAATATCATCATCGCTAGGCTTGCCAGAGATCTTCAAGGGTTGTTTTAGGCCTTAGTTGAGGTCAGACCCCAGTGTTGAACATGGGTGTTTCTCTCTGAAGGCTTTGCTGGATGTTAGAGCTGAGGGGGCATTAGCCAAAACAAACTTGTAGCCCGTGTGGTTAAACAGTGTTTGTAGTGCTCGGGTGTTTCTGGTCTCTGCATTCTCATTCTTCCTTCTACTCCAGTGTAGCTGCTGAAACTGATGTTTGCTGCCATTATTTGTCTGAAAATCAAGACAGTTTTATTGCTTGCACCCTCCTCCTACTGCCTTCACCAAGGTATTTGGGGTCACTTGTGCACTTTTGCAAAAAAAGAGTCTGTTTCCACACCTTCCCCAGCTTTACCTATGAAGTGCTTGGAGCACAGAGGTGCATCCAAGGTGCCTTTATTGAGCTCACATTGGTTCAGTTTTACTGTGTTAGCCCAAATCTGGCTGTTTAGCATTGATGTGGTGGACCTGGAGCCTTTGTGCTCTGCAGGGGCATCTGCTGGACACCTACACGTCTGCTGAGATGTAGGTGCTGATCTTCTGCTCCTGGTTTATGAGGTGATTCATGCAAGTTTCCTATCCCTGGACTAGGATTTTGCTAAAGTGAAGATGAGACACAGTTGGAAGTCGAGTATCAAAGCTTTGTGTCCACGCTCAGCTTGAGTATTTTCAAAATGCAGAGAACTGAGTGTTTCTTGGGGTCTTTCTTCATTATTTTTTCTAATATCAGCAGAGTTGCCTAAGCTGACACTGGGTATGATCCTTATTGTGAGTGCTGAAGCAACAGTACGGGTGCTGTACCTGTGTGTGTGCACGCTTCCCTGCCACAAACAATGCTGTGATTTGCAGAGGCATTTCCTAACAATGAAGCAAGTTCTTTCTTCTTGAGCTTTGCATCCTTCAAAGAGGAGGCTGGAGTTCGTGTTTCTGTTCAAGGGAGCTCGTGTAGAGTTGATGGAGGCACTGGGTTCTCTGGGCAGTGCATATTTGCAGCGGAGATGCTGGAAAACCCACACAATCCTCCTGTCCTCTCTTCCCCTGCTGCTCCAGGAGGGAAATAAATACCAAATCGAGCTTCCCTGAACTCGCACAGGAAGCTCCCTGTGCACACATTAATGTGGAGAAGGGAAACAAGGCAGAAAGACCAACAGCCCCACTCGTGGATCAGAACGAAACCAACGCTGAGTGCGGAGCGGGTGGCGAAGAGCAGCAGCGAGCCCTGATGCTCGGTGCAGGTCCCAGCTGTTCTCCCCCAGCTGGCGTGGGGACATGGCCAGCGTGGCAGCCGTGGCTGGTGCCCTGTGCTCGGGGCATCCCCGGCCCTGCTGTCACCTTGCATTACCTGATGGGCCCTAAATGTCACCTGTGCCCAGCGCTGTGCGGCCGGCCGTGCCTGGCATGCAGGACTGAGTGCTGTCTGCCCAGCCCACCCTGCTCTGTCCCAGAGCTGCTTCCCTGCTGCAGAGCAGCTCCTCTCCGTCCCTGTTCCACTGCCTGTCTCCCAAATGATGGGAGAAAATACCTCCAGTAAAGCCACTCCATCCAGCTGAAAGTACCTCCAGTAAAGCCACTCCATCCAGCTGAAGGTACCTCCAGTAAAGCCACTCCATCCCAGTGAAAGTACCTCCAGTAAAGCCACTCCATCCTGGTGAAAGTACCTCCAGTACCCAAGACCTTTCTGGGTTTTGCTGGGAGCTGTGGGACACAGACCATCAGTATTTTCTTGCAAGTCATTTAATTTAATTATTTTCTCTCAAAATTTCACTGTTTGCGTAGTCCAAATCTCCCTGGCTTCTTTGAGCTGAAAGAAGTTTGAGTGTACTCAGCTGAGCGAATAATTAACCCCGGGGTCGAGGATGCTTTGGCATGGCCCTTCCTGCACACCTTTCAGCCATGAAAATTGTTCCTCTCACAAGCTGATAGTCTGCTAACAGTCATTTCTTATATCCCTCTCGGAGCACTCTAGCCTGAAAATGAGAAGCTGAGAGGAAGATTTTCCCCCAGGTGCAGGAGAATGCTTTTCTGCTTCCCTGGGGACTGACTTAGCAGGCTTATCCCAGAAAGGGACTGGAAGTCAAAGTTTTTTGTGGGCTTTTTTTGTCGTCGTTGTTGTTGTGCTTTTCTAAATGGGGGCTTTATTACAATTTGTGACAGATGGATAAAGTTGTTGCTTGGTAAGTGGAAAGTGAACACTGCTGGATTTGACCAAGGGGTTTGTCAGAGCCTTGGCAGGACAGTGTGGCCAGGCACTGTAGAAACAAGCACGTTAACTCTGGTTTGTGTCATCAGGCCATGGCAAAGCCTGGCTTCACACCTCTGTGCTCTCCAGTGGGTGTTTTTATTTATCCATCCATCCATTTCCACCAGCAAACACTCCTTCGTGCATTCACACTTCCTCTTTGGTATCTCATTGCTGGGATAACAGAGGTACAAACCCTCTAGGTTTCCTGGCTTTGACCTTTGATCCCATCCTGGGGTCTGGGGGATTCCCCTGGGCACAGCCCTGAAACATTTGCCCCTTGGCAGGGACACCAGCACAGCGTGGGCTAGCCCTGGCCTGCAGGGTGAAAGCCTTGCTCTGGCTCCTTATGAAATTTGGAGCCTCTCTCATGGAGAAACTTAGCAGTGACAGCGTTTCTGTAAGGTCTGGCATAAAAGCAAACAGTTAAATAACTCTCCTGGGTGTCTTTTCTTATTGGTTTAAATCTTCTGCACGATACTTTCAAAAGATGCCCTTTTCTGTGTTAATGGAAAAGGATGAAGAATCATTCTTCTGCTCAGCTCTCCTGGTGTGATAGATCTCTGCCCAATATCCCCTGCAATGACTTATTTTCCGAGCTGAGGAATCCTCAGAGGCAATGTTGTTTACCTAGTTATTTAAAGAGGCGTAAAAGCAAATTCTTTCTAGGTCTGTGCTACAGATGCCGGGGAGGGCTGTGTGTGTTATGGTACCACAGGTGATGAAAAATGCATTTGCTTTTCTCTGAAGCTGATAATGGCTCGAGTCAGGATGGTCCTTTCAAGCCCCAAGAAACATCTGAGGTGCCTGTGTGAGCTGAGTGCTTGCTTGGGTAAGGGGGGGGTCCAGGCAAACAGCACAGCTCCTGCCCAGTGCTGAAGGCACTCTGTCTCTGGGATGAAGCTCTTGGAAGCCATTCCGAGGTAGGGGTTTTGCTGTCTGCTGTCTGCAAACGGGCTGTGTGTCTCCCTGATGGTGGCAGGGGGATGTGGGGTGACTGTGGCAGCAGGCAGGAGCCCCGGCCCTGCCTCCAGACCGCCTCGCTGCCTCCGAGGCTTCTGCTGTTGTCATTGAGCCCGCTTCCTCTTGCTGCACATTGCTTTCCCACTGGGAGAATTGATCCAAAAAGCCAAAGCAAGAATTGACAAAGACCTTTTCTCCCCCTCCCTCTGCAGAATTAAGTCTGAAGTGGGTTGATAACGGCGGATCGAGTCCTCCTTGACTCTGACAAATGTCTTTAATGTTATTCAGCAAGCTGACCTTTTCCCGTCTTTATTGTGCATCTTCCCTTTGAATCAGATTTGATTGTTACTTCAGGTAGAATAACAAACGCTGTCACGTAAATAACTTTGCAATAATGTTAAAAGGAGGAAAAAAACCACAAACAAACAAAACACCAAAGCACTGCCTCACTTGCAAATGCAATGGGAGACTGTATCCTCTGTGCCAGCCACGAAAAACCAACTGTGTGACCTTCCCACACAACATCTTTGCCTTGCTACTCCAGGGAATGATCTCCTGTGTTGAAGAACCAACAGAGAAATAATGGTTCACAGAAACGTTAATGACAGCTAATGCTAACTAGGGCTGGTAAATTCTAAGGGAGGGAGAAAAGGTCATGTAGATCCTTAGAGTGCACCTAGATACACGACCCGCTGGGACTAGTGGGCATTTGCTGCCTAGATACCCTCTGAATATTTGAGACTGGTCTTGCAGAAGACACTGTTTAGGCCTCAGTTGAGCTGTTCAGCCTTAGAGTCTGCCCTGAAGTGGCAATGATCAAAGTTATATTGTTTTTCTACACCACTTCTTCCTCAGCAGGGTTCAGGGGCAGACTGAGCTCATGGGATCACTGTGAGGCTCAGCTTGGTGATGTACCCTGCAGCTCTTTAGTGTGGAGGGAGGAAACCCTCTGTCCTTGCAGCTGTGAGACTGCCCTGGCACATCTGTGTGGCCGAAGTCTCTGCACTGATTTGTAAAAATGAGGAAAAATAAAGGACAAATTGTTTTGTGGCTGCCTCGCCCTGAAACTTGCATTGCTGGCGTGTCATGAGGCATTCCTGTGTTGCTGCAGCTCCTGTGGAAGATGCTGGCATCCAGCTTTGAGGGTGAACATGTGAAATGGCACAGGGGAGACACACGAGGGTGGGAAGGGGGAAAACTAAGTCATGGGAGCACAAGGCCAGAGCCATCTCAAGGAGCAGAGATGCTTCATGTGGAACATTCAGGGTTTCAAAAGTGTGCTGTCTCTAGAGCTGGCTTGGACGAAAGAAATGGGAAGAGTTCAGAGGAAAACCAGCCTGAGGCAGGCAGGCAGTGGTGCTTTCCTCCAAGTCTGCTGAGGCACCGAAGCGGAGAAGGAACACTTTGTTATTAAGCATCCTCTCCACAATAAGCTTTGTTGCTGTTTATAACTCATTTTCCTGTACTTTCACCAACATTTTGTTCTTTTCCCTTTATAACGTGATTTGCTGGTTGGTTTTGAGGCTTGGCTGGCACCTAAGCTGACACAACCGAGGCTGGGCAAGCTGATGGCTGTACACTCAGTGTGCTTCATCCCTCTGCTTCTCCCTGCAGATTCCCCTGTGCACGCCAGCCCCACATCCGTGAGCCTGTCCTCGGGCCTTTCCACGGGGAATCCAGTGGAGGGGCCCCACAGCTACCTCGAGGGCCCTGCAAACGCCCCGCGGGCGCTGCCGTCGCCCATGAACGCCATCGGCTCCCCGGTGAACGCCCTGGGCTCGCCCTACAGGGTCATCACCTCCTCCCTGGGCTCGCACCCCGTCGCTCTGTCCTCGGCCCCTGGCGTGAATTTCGTGGCACACGCCAGCCCACAGGTGGGGATGTGTGTGATTTCCTTGCTACGGTTCGGTGTTCAGCGTGGGGGAAGTCCCAAAAGTTGAGAGAGAGAGGGTTGGCTGGTGGGGAGTTTGGCCACTCGGGGAGCTCAGCTGTAAAGAACATTTTCTAATACGTGGATCTGCACAAATCACCCTTGCACAGAGACCACACCAGATTTAAAATACCCTACATGATAAGGGAAGAGAGCTAATTTCCAGCTTTGTTCTCACTGTGGGTGCAGCTCCCCTCCGCTGCATCTATTGCACTGCATAATTGCTGTACAGGGAAAAAGACAGGATAGCCAAGGGCTGCAGCACCTGAAACATTGCCCTTCTTCCTGCAAAAGCATATCTGCTTCGTTTCATTAGCTGGAAAGGAGACAGACTCTCTAGGGAGAGACAAATGTTAATGCTAAATGTGAGGCACCTACTGTGTTGCATATAAACTTGGCCTGAAGCAAAATGAAGCACTCCCATCCTTATTGCCTGTGCTCACGTGGGTGCTGAGGTTTCCCTTCCAGACAGGGGGGAGACCCAGGTGTTAGGGCTGGTGCCTCCCCAGAGCCATGGATGGGCTGGGAGCCCCCCAGGGTGGCTCTGTGGGACAGAGACATGCTGCTCCAAAAGCCTGGCATCACCTCCTGCATGCTTGGTGGCAGTGGGGAATTTTGACAGAGAGCTGAAGTGTTCTGGGAATCCAGATCTAAGTGAAAATTCTGCCTCTTGTGAGCAAGATTTTGTGTTTTATTAGTGGGTCCTGAAGGTAGGAAGTGCTCAGAAGCCTCGTGGCTCCTGCTGAGGAAGCAGCAAGGAGATGGTCCCCGAGCTCTCTCTGCCCCATACCCTGCTGCTACTCCTTGGAATGCCTGAAGCTCTTCTTAGTGCCTGGAAAGCTGGGGGAGGATGGGATAGGGAGGCCCCTGAAGAGCTCTGAAAGAGGATGGAGTTTGGCTTACCTTTCCCCAGCATCCTCAACTCCTGTATGGGCCCCAGCTGTCAGCAGTGGGAATGCTGGGGGATCCCTCTTCCCTTTGCATCACCCATGGATCTTTGCTGTTCCCCATGGATCTGACACTATTTGTGCCCGTGACATCAAGGACAGAGTGGTTGGACAGGAACAGGCAGTACTGGCTGGTTGGAAGCCTTTCCTTTGGGGTTGGAAGCCTTTCCTTTGGAGTTGGGGGTGCTCTGGGAAGTGGTTTCCCCAGCCTGGGCACTGTGCCAGGTTCCCAGATCCGAGGAGAGGGTTCCATTTGTGTTGCCTCTAATGCAAGGAGACAGCTGGGCCCTGGGGATTCAGCAGGGAGGCAGCTAATGGATTTGGGTTCAAGCAGTTGTCCCAGATATCATCCATGATTGCACTTAACCTGCAGGAGTCAAGCTCTGAGGACACTGATAGCTAAAACTGCCCTGTGGGTCCCCCTCCCACATGCCCTCTCTCCCTTTTACTGTTTCAGAGTGCAGACAGGGAGGAAGAAAAGGTGGTACCTGAGTTCTGAGTAACATTTTAAACGATATAAAGTTCCTCCTGGCTCAGCATTTTGCCAAGATGATGGACACCTGTGGGGAGGAAGGGGTTTATTTCTCCTTTCCTTGGTCTGGATTTTGAAGCGTAAGGATTTACAGTTGCCCGTGCCTGGTTTGAGTCTCTGCTGGGGAGATCAAAACTCTGTTCCTCTGGGCAATTTTTCCCAATACACTTACATTTTCTAGTGGAGCAAAACAACCTGGCTCCTGATTTTTGCTGGATAATTTTTACTTTCCCATGTTATTAGACCTTTGAAGCTTTGAAAATGAAGGGACAGTGGTGAGGGAAGATGAGAATAGGCTTCACCTTTTTATTTTTTTCAATAACAGGTCCAGAAATTCCAATGGGATGAACCCTTGTTCAGTAATTACTGAAGTTTACTGTGGAACTTACACTTTTTTTGTGGGAAATGTGCAGTTTCTTGGAGCAAATGGAGAACTTGCAGCAACGTGCATGAAATCTACTGTTTTAAATGTTATGGAGACTGGAGTGAAGGCTCGAGCTGGGTATTCATCCAAACCTTTGGTTTCTATCCCTGCTTCTGCCTTCTTGCTGGGAAGAAGAATTGGAGCTGATAAATTGGCACGACTGCTCCAAACAAACTCAGTGATGAAACAACCATCCCAAACCCTCCACCCACGACAGTGGGGAAGGTGATTTGATGGTGGGTTTGGAGAGGCATTGCTCTGCCCAGACAGCTTTTGAGGAAACGTGCTCAATGGCCCTTAATCCTCCCTGCCCTGCCGAGGTGGCTCCAAAGCAAACAGCAATGAAACGAAGCCCTTGGCAACATCAGGCTTTGGTCTCTAATCGATGTGGGTTTGTAACCTTTAACTTCAGCAGCCACGAGCAGCTCCTGGGGATCTCAGCTGGGGGGCTCTGCATCGTTTGCCTGCATCTCACGGCTGCTGATTTTTAGATGCTTGGTCCAATCCCTTCTTTTTTTTTTTTTATAATCTGGTAACCCCAAATCTGCCACCTGTGATAGTGTGTGGGAAGCTAAGTCCCAAAGAGTCACCAAATGGCCATGTTTTCATGTGTATGTGCAGATCTTATGAGAAGGGAAGCTAACCCACTTAATTTATTTTTTTTTAATTTTATTTTAAACACTGTTACAGCTTCCCTAGCCATGCAGCAGTGTAGGTTTAATTGCAACAAATCACCTGGCTGCAAACCTCTTCTTTACTAAGCTGTTGGTGCTTGGGGCTGCCAGCAGCCAGTGATCAGCATCCTCTAATGAAGCAGCCAGGATCCCAGCAGCCTCATGGCTCGGAGGCTGTAACTGAGCAGCTGAGGTTGCTGCCTGCCCTTTTCCAGCTCTGCTTAGTCCTGGCTTTGCTTACAACATCAGGCAATATCTGCTTTAGTGCCTGCTTAAACCCTTCCAGCTGGATTCAGCAGAGGATGTCTGTCTGCCTATGGACTTGTTGGGGATAAACTTGTGGGACAAGCCCAGCAGGAGCGGCAAGGGGAGAGTCAGCTCCATTTGGGGATGGTTTTATTGAGATATGAGTCTCTCCTAGCTAACCTGTCTTGTGGCTTCTGCAGCTCAATGTCCTGAACAATGTCAGCAGCTCGGAGGATGTCAAGCCCTTGCCGGGTCTCCCGGGGATGGGGAACATGAATTATCCATCCACAAGTCCAGGATCCCTAGCCAAACACATCTGTGCCATCTGTGGGGACAGGTCCTCAGGTAGGAGGTTTTCCTTCTCGGGGTCGGCTTTGTGCAGTGAGAGCTGCCCTGGTGCTCTGAAGCAAGGCTTGTGCAGCCCTGAGCAGGGTGGAGGCTCCTTGGGGCCACACTGGCATTGCAGGATCACGGCTGAGTCTGCCTGTCTGTATTGCAGATTAGTGCCCCAAAGTGAGCAAACCTAAACGCTGTGCTCTTCTCCCTTGTGCGTAGAATCTCATTTTACCTTTTGTCCCTGCTTACCAAAGGTAAATCTGTCAAAATTTCTGTGCTCCCGTTTACCTGCGCTTTGTGTTAGCTGGGTTCTGGCCGTGTCTGGGTTTTGTCCTGTACCCCACTGTGCCTTGCCTGCATATCAGTGCACCCCATTTTGCTGCTGTCTGTGGCTATCCTGCACTTGCACTGCAGCTGAGATGCTCCAGATCATTCCACTGGGATGCAGTCCCTCCTTATCACAGGAAAAGAGTGGTCCTGTGGTTTGCTGCTGGTCACTATCCCTGCTAAGACCACTTGAAGCCAATTCAGGCCTGCCGAGGGGATGCCCTGCAGCCAGATTGTTCACCTTTGCGTTTGGTTTGATCTCCTCCACGCTGCAAGGAAGGGCAAATACCTGCCTGCCCATCGATTCCCTTGCCTCTCCAGGGAAGCACTATGGGGTGTACAGCTGTGAGGGCTGCAAAGGCTTCTTCAAGAGGACGATCCGGAAGGATCTGATCTACACCTGCCGGGATAACAAGGATTGCCTCATCGACAAGCGCCAGCGCAACCGCTGCCAGTACTGCCGCTATCAGAAGTGCCTCGCCATGGGCATGAAGAGGGAAGGTAGGACCGGGCTGGTGGAAAGAATGGGATTGGGGAAATTTTCCTTCGTTCATTAGGATGAATCAGGCTCTTGGTGGCCCTCCAAGGCTGGCACATTCTAAAAACCCACACTGACGGCATCAGGGTGTTTCGGACCTTGTTCGGTAAAGGAAATGAGAGTCGTGGTTTGGGTTGAAAAAGACTTCTAAGATCAGGTCTAAGCATTAGTCCAGCGATGCAGATTCCACCACTAAACCCTGTCCCTCAGTGCTACCTCTACCTGTCCTTTAAATACCCCCGGGGTGATGGCTCAGCCACTTCCTTGAGCAGCCTGTTCTGATGTTTGACAACTCCTTTTGTGAAGAATTTTTTCCTAATAAAGAGAGGGGCTAATAAGGGAAGAGACTGATGGGGAAGCTATTACAATGTATTTTTCTTCTCACCTAAACACACACACTGGTGAGTATTGGACCTATTAACTGATTTTGACCCAACCTTGCCTCCAGTTGGTGACTCTTAATGGCTTGGACCTCTTGGGCCCCTGTAAACCTCTGCTGTGGACAGCACCCAGCAGTGAGGGGTCCTGCAGGCTTCTTGTCTCCTTTGTGAAGAGCAGCTTCCTTTTTTTTTGTCTTTGATTTGCTGACTTCATTTGTCACCACCTAATTCTTGCGGTGGAGGATAAGGGTGAATGATTTATTTCCATCTCTTGTTTCTTAGCTCTCTGTCATTTCCTCTCTTAGCCTCACCTCTGGAGATGAGCTCTGGCACAGCTCACATCCTGCAAGGGTTTTGTGCTATAGGAGAGAGCAGTATGGAATTCACAGAGCCTTTTCCATACTCCACATGCTCACTGCAACTTCCAAAGAACGTGTTTGTGGCTCAAACCACCTCAAGGATTTAGTGTGGAGCAATGATCCAACCCGTGGCACTTGGACTTACAGGGGTTTTGCACTGACTCGAGGGAAGCCTCCAAGAGCTGCTGAGGGTCAGTGGTGGGTCCTGCAGCCCTGCCTCTCTCCCACCCAGCTCTGGAGAGGGTGAAGGTCTTTGGAAAAGCCACCAACTCTCTGCTACAGGGAGGGACAAGCCCAACAGCTTGGCTATTTATCTGTCCACCCCTGTCCTCCGCAGCTGATTCTCCCTCCGTGGTGGAGCGAGGACTGCTGAGCTGAATTGTCTGCCAAATTATACTAACAGATGCAAGGTCAGGAAGTGACAACCAACACAACATTTAAGCTCATTTTTTCTAAGATAAAGCAACTGAGCTGCCTTCAGGGTTGAATGTTGGCAGGCAGTGTAGCTGTCCCTTTTGGACAGCTGTTCCCCTGTGGAACATGCAGGCTGCTGCTCCTTGTGCCGGGCAGAGCCTGGGGAAGCAGCTGTGACACTGGACATGAGCTAAGCCTTGTCCTGTTCCCCGTGGCATCACCAAAGCTGTGCTGCCTCAAGCTCTTGGGGCAGCAGGGGAGTGAAAAATGACAAGCTGGAATCAAAAACTTAATCCCAGGCACAGCTCTCCCTTCCAGCTGAGTGCAAAGTGGTTCAGAGGGCCAGGATGTTAAAGCAACTTCCCTTTGCAGAGAGTGAAAATTTAAACCCCGGGATCCTGGTGAATCCTGTGGGAGTTTGGCTGCAGCAGTTACAGGGGCTTTTTGGGGAGCTGCAGAAACTGGGGACAGATTACAGCTTGAGTTCAGAGGCTGAGTGATGGAACTGGTATTTCCTTGCCATGTGCTTTCTTCCAGGAAGATTTTGGTGACTTTGGAAACACTTGCATGGCTTTCGCTGTCCATTATTCTAGAGAGGACAAATGTTGCCCCCAGCTGGCTGGCATATCCTTGTGTCCTGTGTTGCCCTCTGTCCCTCACAAGCAGCAGATGGATGCCCCACTGATCCATCTCCTTGGGTGCTGCCATTTCTCCCCAGCAATGAACTAAACAAATATAACACCTGCTGGTCACTTCTATTTTTAAGCAGAATTACTGTATTTGCCTTTAGGATTTCTTGAAAAACAAAGTGCACCCAGGACTTCTGTTGCACACAGGGGTTGGCATGCAAGATCCACGTGTCCTACACTGACCTGTCTTACACACAGCAGCCCTGGGAGTCAGTAACTGAGCAGAATTGAAGAGAATTTCATGAGCCTTGAGTCAGTAGCTGTTTTGGAAAACATATAGAGATGAGAGAATGGAGTGAAGGTGTTGGGGCACTGGGAACTTTCTAGTGGTGAGGATTAGGAAGAGAGGTGGTAGAGGGAGAGGTGAAGTCAGGGCTGGGCCAGACTGGGTAGGATTTTGCTCAGGAATGAGATGAGCAGCCTGTGTGAATCCAGCTGGGGGGTTGGGACTGTCCAGCCCTGCTGCTGGGTGCTCTGACTGCTGTGGGATTGTTGGAAGCGCACTGGGAGTGCTGGAAGCAAGCTGGGAGCACAACAAACCCGTGAGTGCTGGGTCCTGCCTGCCTCCTCCAGCACCGAGTGACAGCCGAGTCCAGGCTGCCACCTGGAGGTACCAACTCCTTCTCCCTCTATTCTGGAGCTTCATAGTTTGGAAATCACAATATTTTGTCAAATTTGGAGGCTACTGCAGCAACCTCAGAGTTCTTGGTACGGGAGCAGCCGTTTTAATGGATGTACATCTGAAATACCCATTTATTTCCTGTTCTGCCCCCCCGATAGGGTTTCCCATCGCTTGTCCCAGAGGCAGAGGCCCCCACTGCGAGCAGGTGAGTGTTGCTGTGGATGTGGAGAGCTGTGTTTGTGTCCCACAGCTGTGCAGGAGGAGAGGCAGAGGAGCAGGGAGCGCAGCGAGAACGAGGCCGAGTCCACAAGCAGTGGCAGTGAGGACATGCCCGTGGAGAGGATCCTGGAGGCTGAGCTGGCAGTGGAACCCAAAACGGAGGCGTACAGCGACGTGGGCACAGAGAGCTCGGTAAGAGCCACTGACATCACCTGCAGCCAGACAGGAGAGGCTTTGAGCTGGGGTTTGAGCAGACAAATGGCGTGTGGACAACGAGCATTTATTTTACAAGGGGATTTGCTTCACACCACCTAAAAATCACCAACAGTTTTTCTTTTGGAGCTCCTCTGAATGACAGTTAGAAAACGTCCAACACTTTATTTCCCAAACATTTTTTCCCAAGTCTCCTTTAGTTTCAATGAGTAGATAGGGAAATAGATGCTGGAGAGTCTGAGCCCTGCCCACATGTGCATAGCCCTGGACACTTCTTGTCTGCCCCTGTGACCAAGACTGGGGTGGAGCTGAACACAGCAGGTTTACTGCTGTGGTTTTACTGCTTGGGATAAAACTGCTGCTCATGCTCGTTCGGGGGCTGCTTCCTGGATTTTAGATACGCCCTGGGGAGCAGGACTGCAGCTGACCAGGAGGGACTTGCTTTGCAAAGGACAGCAAGCAAACAGAAAAGTCTAGCAGCCAGCTGACTTGGCTGGCTGCAGAGGGGGTGGTGGTAACAAATACCTGCTCTTCCCAACAGCACCCAGCTGAGATTATTGGCAGTTTGAGCGTTGTACTTGTGGCACTGAGTATCGTTAACTCGTGTGCGGCGCAGATTGTGATTATCAGTTTTTCGCTGACAAATTCCCCTCTTTTCCTCTGCTCTCTTCCTTTTGATACTGCTCTTCGTCAGACAAACGACCCCGTCACCAACATCTGCCACGCTGCTGACAAGCAGCTCTTCACACTCGTTGAGTGGGCCAAGCGCATCCCCCACTTCTCCGACCTGACGCTGGAAGACCAAGTCATTCTCCTCAGGGCAGGTAGTGTCCCCCACCTGTGGCTGTCCCTGCTGCCCCTGTCCCTTCTCTGGGCTGTGTGCCATGCCAGCCAGGCTGGATGGTGGATGTGCAATCCTGAGCCAATCCATTCCTGCATCTCCTGTTCTGAGACACAATGAGAGGTTGGCAGAAGTTGTGGATGGGGTAGTAAAATAGGTTTTTTGTCCCCCTCTTCATGTCGACAGATAGGGCTGGGGGAGAGTGGATAAATGTGTCTGGTTGATGTGGACCCTACTATGTGTGGGGCACATTAGAGAGCAAAATGATGTAAAGGGTTTGCAGTTGCTAGGAAGAAAACCCAGAATATTTTCTCCCTTTCTTTTTTTGTAGTTTTTTCTTTTTTTTTCCCCTTTGAGCCAATTTCTGCTCCTTACTTCCTGCTGGTCAGGGTTCATAGAATCATAGAATATCCCAAGTTGGAAGGAACCCTCAAGGATCATCAAAGTCCAACTCCTGGCCCTGCCCAGAACAACCCCAAGAATCACACCACGTGCCTGAGAGCATTTTCCAGATATTTCCGAGGGACAGGCCACCTCTTGCAGTGTTGGCAAGGGGTGCAGCTGGTACCTGGGGTACCACCACTCCCGTGAGTTTAACCAGGAGAGAGAAACCAGCTCTGCTGCTCCGTGTGGGACTGATTTCTGGCCGAACTGCCTGACGTGTCCTGCACTCCTGTGCTTGCAGGCTGGAATGAGCTGCTCATTGCCTCTTTCTCCCATCGCTCCGTGTCGGTCCAGGATGGGATCCTGCTGGCCACGGGCCTGCACGTGCACCGCAGCAGTGCCCACAGTGCCGGCGTGGGCTCCATCTTTGACAGGTACGTGGCCCTGGTGCTGTCACCCCCCAGCAGTGGTGGCCAGGCTGCCTCTGCCTTCCCCTCTGAAGGGGAAAAATGTCCTTAAGGGGAACTACAGCAAACCCTTTGTCGTTTGGGGCAGAAGTAGCTTGGCATGAGCAGGGCGTGTTCGACTGACTTAAAAAACAAGAATGGAGTAAAAGCACAGTGGGAAGGGATTTGTAGCTGCAGAAGCAGGTCTTAGGTTGGGTGTGCAGAGGGAGGAGTGCTCCTCTCTCAGGAGTTTGCTGTAGCTGTAGCGAGGCCTAATATCGATCACCAAGAGCTTTAGATGGCAAAGCCTTAAATCCCAACTTGCCTGTGTAACAACTGCACACATCTTGTCCCTGCCATGCCTGCTCCCTGCCTGGCAGGACACTGCCTCACCACTCTTTACACAACTGGCACATGTAAGAACAGTGCCCATGTTTTGCACTACACAGGAAAAAGTGGAGAAAACCCATGTGATTTTCCTCAAGTGAGTGCAAGCTGTGAGTGCTGTGTGCTGAACAAAGTGAGGACAGGAACAAATTTAATGCTCGGGTCCTTGGATGTTGCTGATGCACTTGTAGAACACCAGTGTGGGGCATGGCTGTGCCTCAGAGATGCCTCTCTTCCTGCAGAGAAGAATTGAGGGTATTCCCAGTGCCTGTCCCAGATGCTTTCCAGTGAAACACTGGTCTCTGATTGTCTGCTCACCCATGTCCCCCACACACAGGGTTTTGACAGAGCTGGTGTCCAAAATGAAGGACATGCAGATGGATAAGTCGGAGCTGGGGTGCCTGCGAGCCATTGTCCTGTTTAACCCAGGTGAGTCTGAGGCTGGGCACGGTCCTGGGTGACAGGCACTCCCTCTGGGCCACAGCAGGTCACTGTGACAGTGAACTTCAGGGCTGCAGACAGATTTCATGCTTTGGGTTGGAAGGGACCTTGAGGATTATCTCGTTCCAAGCCCCCTGCAATGGGCAGGGACACCTTCCTGCAGACCAGGCTCCGTCCCAGTCCCTGGATATGTGATTGAAGAGACTGTGAATCCTCTCCTGCCCATGCACATGGTGAAAAGGCCCCCTCTGCAGAGATCTCTTCCCCACCCGTATTTTTTCCTTTGACCAGATGCCAAGGGTCTGTCCAGCCCCTCAGAAGTGGAATCGCTGAGGGAGAAGGTCTATGCCACGCTGGAAGCCTACACCAAGCAGAAGTACCCCGAGCAGCCAGGGCGGTGAGTGCCCCCGGCAAGGCAGCACAGCACCCACCCTGGAGGGAGGAGATCGGGCTATGGGCTGGCTGTGCTGGCTCTGCCTGAGCCGCAGTGCCCAAATCCCGAGCCTTTAGGGTGCCGGAGAGATGGAATTTTGTTGCTTTCCAATCCAATCCTACCCTCTGCTGGCCGAGCTCTCGAAGCGCCGGCAGCCGGCTCGGTCCCCACCACTGCCCGCGGCATCTTCCGCTGGTTTTGGCTCTCGCTGTCCCTGCAGAGGCTGCGAGCGGGCTGTGGGCAGGGGGAACAGGGAACAGGCTGCCGGCTGCACCCCCTTCCAGCTGTGTCTCCAAACGGGGGACAGTGACAGCACACCCTCTCAGAGCCTGGGGATTTTTGAAGGCAGATTTAAATGGTACCATGTAATTCTTGTAAGGTGTTAAGATGTTCGTATCCTGGAGGGAGAATCTGGATGTATCTTCTTTTTTTTTTTTTTTTCTTCTTTTTCTTTTTGTGTTTTCCTTTCTTTTGTTTTTTCTTTTAAGCCTTAAAAATGCCAAATACTGTTTTGCAAAGACACATGTTCCCTCCACACGAGGCAACAAATGTTTATCTTGAAAGCTTAGGGGAATCTGAGAATGCCCCGAAGCACTTTTTTGGGAGAATTTGGGCTGGTGCAGGCTTGGAAATGGGTGGTAGAGGGCAGCCAGTGCCTCCCTCATGCCTCTGGTCTCTCCCAGGTTTGCCAAACTCCTCCTGCGCCTGCCGGCACTGCGCTCCATCGGGCTGAAGTGCCTGGAGCACCTCTTCTTCTTCAAGCTGATTGGAGACACCCCCATCGACACCTTTCTCATGGAGATGCTGGAGACACCCCTGCAGGTCACTTGAGGGTCTGGCCCCTGTCTGGCCAGACCTTGGCCCCCCGTGCCCCTGCACAGCCTCCTGTCCCTCTGCTCTGAGCCTGCAAGAGCTCCAGAGATGTCCTTCGCCCTCCGCTCCTCCTCGGTGGGATTGTTGTGGTTTTGTACAGCTGTAAATCACCCCCCTCGAACCCTCCCTGGCCTGTCGGGGGGGGTCACAGATCCTCTACCCAGCTAACCATCCCCCTGCCCCCCTGTACAGATAATTGCTTTAAATTATTTTTTCATTCTCAATAAAAGTCAACAAAAATAAAATGAGTGAGGCTCTGATTGGAGCTGGCAGAGCATTGTCCTCTTTTGCTGTGATCACAGGTCCAGCTTGGGATGGGGCTGAGGGTCCCTCCTGAGACTCTTGGGCAGCCCAAATCAGGCCAGGAATGTCACGTGGGATATCACTGCTTGTGCTGGTGGACACAGTCCTCTGGCTGAGAGAGCACAAGTATTTCTTCTTCTTGTTCCTGCTAAGGAAAGGCCTGGAGAAACTTGCTGCTTTGAATCAAAACATTTCATTCCACCATCTTAAAAAAGAAACTCTTGGACTCTTTGAAATTTTCAAGTAATACTAAAAGAAGTTTTTAATGTGTGGGCAGGTGGTTGTCTGATTTTGGTTGGTTGGTTGGGTAGTTTGGGTTTTTTTGTTTTTCTTTTCTGAGCTAGTCCAGCCACTGACAAAAGAACCAAAGTGTTTAATTTTGGTGCAGGTGGAGTATTTTGGGGTGACACAGACCTTGTGTGCTCACGGATAACTTCCATTTTCCTGACGCTTCGTGCATCCTGTTCTTTTTTTCCCCTCCATATTTTCACTCTGGAAACAGGTTCGTGAACCCCAGATTTATAATCTCACGCTTCCATGAGTGAAAGGGAAAGAGAAGGAAAGAACAAGACACTCTAAAAAACCACCCTCAAAGGCCTGCCTGGTCTTTCCCCTGCTCCAACAGCACCGCTGGAGCTCCCCATCGCAACCGAGCTAACCAGAGTCAAACGAGTTAAAGACATTAATTTGTTCAATATGCGGCGCTTATCCTGGTGGGAAAATGTCCTCCCAGGAACCCAGCGAAACTGTCTGCATTATTATTCATAAAACAGGTGTAGTGTTAAGTGATCTGCCCCTGCTGACCCTCTCAGCAGACAGTGGGGTGAGATGCAGCTTCGTCTGTCCGCGTGACAGATTGCGATGCTGCCGGCTCAGGGAAGTTCGAGGGAGAGGAGGGCTGACAACAGGAAAGGAAGAAGGATAAAAATGAAACGTTTTGTTAAAGCTCCCACACGGGGACATGATTCATTTTCCAGTATTTTGCTGCGAGAAGGAAAAGGGGAATTTAAAAGAGCGGAGAAAAAGAGGGGAAAAACCCCAACATTATGAAAACGCTTTAGTTTTTTTCTTTTCCTCAAAATTCGTGGAAAGCACTGACCAAGAAGCTGTTTTTAATTGAAAAGGTAATTTTCCATTACGAGAGAAGTGTTTAAATACAGAAAATACACAACCTGCTCGTTGTAAAACAGTTGCTGGAATTGGAGATGCTGCACACGGGCTGTACTGGGATGGTTCCACACCACACTGCTGGTTAGATGAAGCAAGAGGTCACCTCCAGCTGGCTTGGGTTTCTTTTCTGATTGATGCTGATCTCAGTCCGCTGTTTGTAAACAAATCCAGACCACTGCCTGTGATATTTTGATGCTGGAAGTGATGGGATATGATAACCAAGAGAGGGCAGGAAGTCTCAAGGTGGCTGTTTGTGGCTGCTGGACACCCTCACACTTAGCAGGCTAGCTCAAGACCCTGGAAAGGTGGACTCTGGGCCACAAGGCTGCAGTTTGAGCAGGGCTTTGTCCTGTTTCTCCAGATGACCACTGGGTTTTTGGAAAACTTTATATGCTTAACACACAGCCCACCACAAACTCCCCACCCTGTGTCTGGCAGGGCAGAGACTGTGACTCTCAGGGTGGCTCCTGTAAGACACCACTCGCTCATCTGGAAGTGACACTGGCAGACAAATGTCCTGTGCAGAGGAAACAAGTCATGGAGCAACCCAGCTCTATCTGCAGTCACTGGGGACCTGAGGGTTGATGCAATCTCCTGGATTTGGTCCTAGATTTCAGATTCCTCATTCATGTGGTAGACCTCTCTACAGGAGTGTTGTCCAAGAGCTGTGCTTGCCCAAGCCTTGCAAAGCGTAGGAGTGAGTCTTTGGACACCCTGAGGAACAAATCCCAGAGCAGCTGGTGTGGTTATCCTTTTGTGAGTGGCTGCAGAGGAACAGCAGCTTGGCATGACTGGAGCTTTCCCTGTCTTCAGCCCTGGAAAAAACCTAATTTTCATAAAATAGTAGAAATCGCAATTATTGATAAGCCAAAGAAAACTTCATCCAGTCATTGGTTACACCATGAAGCCCCTCATAGCCTCAGATTAAGCTCAGACAATTTTTCCTTTGCTCTGGGATTAATAAATAATCCAGGCTCTGGGAATGGCTGGTGCAAGGCCATTTCCTCTTTGCCACCATGCATCACATCTCATCTGCTTCCCAAGTTAGCAGCAGCACATTTGCTTCCCAAATGTGTCAAAGCATTTATTAATTCTCAGCTGCTCACTCTGCAATGCTCTGTGGAGGGGGCTTCAAAAAATAGTGGAGTTTTGGGTTCTGTAGCAGCTGCTTCAGTTTCTACTGAGTCCAACAACAGCACTTCTGGATTGAGAATAAAAAGTAAGCCTAGAATTATAAAAGTATGATCTGATTTATTTCTATTTTGACTCTAGGCTCCCTGATGGATTGAGTGATTCAGGGGCACATCCTGTAAACCTGACATGACTTTCAGACACCAACAGTGTGAATCCAACTGAGTGCCACCAACATTAACCTTTTCTCAAGGACCTCTTGTCTGGACTGGGCCCTGGACTGCCTTCACCCTCTGACCTGAGCTTCCCTGAGATGTTCTCTTTGCTGCCTGATTCCGCTGCTCATCCCCCCGATGTCCCTCCCAGCTCCCTGCTGTCCCATCAAGGGCCCAGCTGGGGAGGCTGGGGAGGCTGTGCTCGCTGGGAGCCTCTTGGAGCACCAGAGGGCATAGGCAGGAGGGGGAAGAAGAGGAGGCTCCCCCGAGCTGATGGTGATGGCAGTGGGAAGCAGTGTGTGTGTCCTCTTTCAGGGCACGATGGCAAGGTACACTGTGGTGGAAAGCATGACAGAGAAGCCCTGATAAATCCCCAGGTGTTTTTCAGCTGGACAAAGACCAACCTCTATCTAAGCAAGGCCAGTGCCTGCCACTCCATTTCTCTCCCCTCTTGTTCTGTGCAATCAACTCTACCTGAGACAGGCTTGCTCTGGGGGATTTCAGTGGTAAAAGGAGAGGATTTTATCGCCCCAGGGCTATCTGACAGCACTGTGGCTGAGGGCTGGTCTCTGGCTTGCCTCTGTGCCAGGCTGGCCAGCCCAGCTGGCAGTGCAGCAGCTGATGCCTCTCAAGGGCTGTGAGGGTGGCAGAAGGAGAGGGAGGTGTGGTCCTTGCAGGGGTGAGTGGTGTCGAGGGATGTCTCTGGTGCTGGGCAAGGCTTTTTCTTCTGGCTCAAGTTGGTTTCAGGCATTCAAGGCACCTGGATGATGCTGGCCCAGTGACTCCTGTCCCGAGGGAGGTGGCTTGTAGCCATCTTCTTCCTTGTCTCCTGTGTTCCTGCTCCTGGGGCCAGCCCTGCCTGCTCCGGGGTGCTTCTGCATCTGCTTGGCTGGGCAGAGTTAAGGTGATGCTGGAGGAGGGATCTGGCTGCTGCTCTCTGCAGCCAGGGCAGTTGCTGTGGCTGTGGCTACCTGGGAGCTGAGTGCTGCTGATCCCCTTCCAGCAGTGAGCAGTGGGGACCTGCACAAAAGATGACAGCTGGGCAGCCCCAGCGGGGAGACGGCTGGGGAAGATGTGCAGCCCCTCTGCCAATGTCGTGGCCTCGTTAATTCGGTTGGCAGCTTCTGTTTAATGCAGTTCTCCAGCAACACCCAGTTTTTGCAACACCAGGCTGCCTGCAGACCCAACAGCTAGAAGGAGGAGGAGAAAGGCTAGACTTACTTTTCCTCTGGTTCAATTCTCTTTGGCTGCTGATGTTGTGGGCTTCTGCCCCTAGTTCAGCTCTGGATGAACTAATAATGTAAACTCAGAGGCTGTAGTGAGCTGCCTGAAATACTCCCCCCACGTTTCGTAGGGCCACTGCCCATGGTGAAGGTGTGCTTTGGGAGTGAGGGGGTTTGGAGTGTATTTCTTGCATATTTTGCTGGCTCACCTGGTGACCAGCTTTTGCACGAGGCCGGGTGTGCTCCAGTACCTCTGACCTGTGTGGGAGCTGGTGGATGTGTAAATCATGAGCAGCAACACCCTGCTGCAGCCTCCCTGGTGTTGTACACTTGACTCAGCCCCCACATCTTCACAGACCAAGCTGGGAATTGTGCACGAGAGCTGCAAGGTAAGACAATCTCCAGACCCTCCTCCTGTGGAGAAGAGGAGGAGGAGGAGGAACACCATGGGGTGGAAACATCCAGGAAGGAATGACTTCCCTCCCAGCTGCTCCTGCATCTCTCTGAGCACAGCAAATCGGGTGGGCGGTCTGAGTCTGTAAGCAAAAAGTGCCCTGCACGGGGACACAGTTTTTAGCAGTGCTAGTGGATGGTATTCCCACCCCACGGGGCTGCCACTCCCTGGCTGAGTAAGGAAAATGTGCCCGGCACAGCTCTGTGGGTGGGATGGACAGGGTGGGGAAGCTGGGCTGGTTTGCACAGGCAGGGGAAGAGCAGCGTGCAGTGCTTGGAGCCTCTGGTCATGCTGCAGTTCTTGCTGGGCTTGCTGGCAAGGCGGCTCCAGTGGATCTGGCTACTCAGACACTTGGCTGTAGCTGCTCGGAGACCTTCAGGAGAGCTAAAGACAAAGGTGTCAGAGCCCGGTGCCTCCCTGCTGCAGCCCAGCCTTCCTGGATGTGAGTGGTCAGAGCTGTTTCACACTGACCCGTGTGACAGTACCAAGGCTTTCATGCCCGAGCTCCCGGTGCAGTTATACTGGGATACAGCAGAGCTGTCCCAGGACCGTGTTTCCCTCTCCCGTGGGATTTTGGCAGGGCAGTGAGCTGCCCGTGCTAACCTGTGGCCTCTCTCCTCCCTACGAATCCCCAGATGACACGACCTCGGCCCCGGCATCACCCACGTCATCTGGGTGTGGGGAGCACTTGGTGACGAGGATGCCCCACAGAGAGGCTGGGAGCGCATCTGCCCCTGGTGCCAAGGTCAGCGGTGAGCACAGGAGGTGAGGCCCCTAAAAGCCTCCCATCGTCCGCGATCTTATAGCGTGTCCCTCGCAGCGCTGCAGCCGTTTCCCTGCTCGCCGGCCGGAGAGGGGGGACCCAGCCCTCCTCCGTGCCGGGGAAGCCGCGGACCCCCGTCCAGGCTGCTCCGGCAGCGGCAGGTACGCGGCCCCAGCCCCGCTGCGGACCGCTCAGACCTGCGGGGTCGTGAAATTCCCCGAAAAACAGCGAAACCCCCCAAGCAGGAGGGAAGGGAAAAGAAGGGACGGGAAAGCGCCGGGACTGCGGGAAGGCTCCAAGTTTCGTCTTCCCCGGCCGGGCGGGATCGTTCCTCCGCGGGTTTCTCCTCCCAAAAACCGACGCGGTTTGGCGGAGCCGGAGCTCTGCTTTCCCGAGGCCGCCTCCCCCTGAGGCCCCGCGGAACCGGCGCCCGGAGCGGACCGAGCCCCGCTCGGCGCCAGGGATCACTGGCGACAAGCCCTCCGGGGCAGCTCTCCGGCTCCGGTTTTGGGATTTTTTTTAAATTTTTGTTTTGTTTTGTTTCTGTTATTTCTTTTTTTGTTTTCCTCCTCCCAGCAGTCATTTTCTTTAAACACTCCGGAGCAGCGGGAGCGAGGCGCCAGGAGCGATGCGCAGCGCGGGGGAGCGCATCCCCGCCGGGGACCGCCCCGGGCAGGGGACCGGCTTTCCCCAAAAACTGCCGGCCTGGGCTTCTCCTGGAAGGAGGGCTTGATTTCCAGCCGGTGTCATTAGTAGGAGAGGCGCTGTGGTGGGGCACCACCCTCTACCTT
>WEKY01001340.1:309772-352500 GCA_013390045.1 Picathartes gymnocephalus
GGCGGCCGGGCTGAGCGCGGTGTGTCCGGGCTGTGTTGGCAGGCGGGCGGCGCGGCCTCTCGCCCGGCCCGGCTCCCCACCATGCTGGACGGGCTGAAGATGGAGGAGAGTTTGCAGAGCGCCCTGGACCCCGCGACCCCCTTCTCCTCCTTGCTGGGTAAGTCAGGGCACCCCGCTTGCCCTCCTGGGGACCCCGTAGGGCGGGGCACGGCCGGGCGGGCCCGAGCGATGGATGGGCACGGGGGGTTCGGGAGGCCCGGGGAAAGCTTTTCCCAGCTCGCTCCTGCCCGGCGCCGCGCCGCTGCCGTCGCTCGGGGTGTGCCCCCGGCGCCCGCTTTCGCTGCTCCCGGTTCGTTCCGCGATTGCATTAAATTGTGTGTCCTCCTAACCCCTCCTTGTAACGAAGGGCCCTATTTCGTATCGAACAATAAATAATTCGCTTTTTCTTCTTATCTTCGTTTTAATATCGGTTTGAAACAGCCGCCCTCTCTCTGAGCTGCGGCTCCGCTGCCGCCTTTCCAAGAGGAACGAAATTGGGGGCGATGTGCCCTCCCCGGAGCTGCCGTAAGGCACAGGTCCCTCCTGGACTCCGCAGCAGCTCCCCGCACATCCCCGTCCCCCCGCGACCCACGAGCCTGTGCGGGGGAAGCGAGAACCGCGGGACCCTCCGTCCGTTCGTCCCTCTCCCGGCCCGTCTCCCCGGCCGCCTTTCCCTCCGCCCACCCCAGCCCCCGGCTCCTTCCCCGCAGGCAGAGCCGCGACCCCCAAATCGGTGTGTGAAGGGTGTCAGCGAGTGATTTTGGACCGGTTCTTGCTGCGCCTGAACGACAGCCTGTGGCATGAGCAGTGTGTCCAGTGCGCGTCCTGCAAGGAGCCCCTGCAGACCACCTGCTTCTACCGCGACAAGAAGCTCTACTGCAAGCTGGACTATGAGAAGTAAGTGTCGCTTGCCCCTCGGGGAGCCCCCCTCGCTCTGTCCTCGCCGCCCACGAAGCCCCAGCGCCCTGCAAAAGCTTCTGGGGACTGGTGTCCCGCTGCTGCTCCCCATTTCCCCTGCCCTGTGTGTCCCAAGAGGTGTCAGCCCTTACTGTGCTGCACGGCGAGTTGTGCTTCTGCCCCGCAGTCTCGTTGCATCCCGGTTCTCCCGTTTTTAGAGGTGTTTCGTTGTGCTCAGGTTATGCCCTGGGAATTGAGGATGTTTTGTTGGGAGCCTGTAAGACCCACGATAACCCCAGGTCCGTGCAGGGACGGGGCCGAGCATTTTCCCGTCTCCTCTGGCTTTATTTTCCTACGGAGCATCTGCAGGAAGAAAGTTATGTCCTCGCTGACCTGGTCCTGGACAAGGCTCTTTTCCTAATATTATCCTCGCAGGCAGGGAAATGCTATTGCTCTCCCCACTGGTTGGTGGGGAAACTGAGGCACTCGGCAGGAACCAGGGAAGGCCCTGCTGAGTTCAGAGTGTTGACTGTCATGCCGAGGCTTTTGCTGCATCTGGGTCTGTGATGGTGAGGAAATTTGGATGTTAAAGCTCCCAGCCCTGATGCTTTCCCTTTGGAAGTGTGGGGTTGGGGGAAAAGATGATGAGAAAATTATTTTTCTCTTTTAAAAGAAAAACCATTCCAGTGGGAATGGGGAGAAGGCTGCTGAGTCTTTCCTCCCCTGCAGCTGCTTTCGTTTTTTCCTGCTCATCCTGCTCTTGCTGTCCTTTCCGGACCCCACTGCCTGGCTGAGTTTTGGAGCCGTTAAATTTTTGTTGCCTCTGGGCTGGTTGTTTCTTGAGGAGGGTGTAGGTGGGGGGCTGGATCCCTCGCTCTGGCGATAGCAGGGCTGTGGGAGCCCTGCAGTTCAATTCCCCTGTTTTTTATTGGAGAAAACCGTGATTGTTGATGCTCTCGTTCCTGGCCTTCGGCGAGCTGGCGAGTGTGCCGAGGGCTAGCCCAGCTCCAGGCCTTTTTAAAGTTGGGGGTTTGGGTTTTTTGGGGGTTTTTTTACCTCCTCTAAATTCCGTATTGTGGGTCTGAGTTTAATCACTATGGATACAAGGCAAATTGAAAGCAGAATTTGTGCGCGTGACCTTGTTTTCAAATGTTTACGAAAGAGCGGAAGAATTAGCTGCCGTGAGAGTGGAGAGAGCTGTGCCACAGGGTGGGTTTTTGTAGGCAAAAATATTTGTTGAGATTGGGTGCGCTGCTTGTTTGTCTGTAGAAATTTGGCTACTAGTTCCTATACATTTCCAACACAATTTAATTCTCATTTTCTGCTTTATGGGAATTTTTGTTTGCACCATCAAGGGGAAATTGGGGTGACCGTTACTCAGAAATGCCTTTCCAGCTTGCGACACATGTGGATTTTACTCTTGACTGCAGCTTGCGAGCTCTTGAAGTGTCTCCAACCTGAAACCCTCCTCTGACGCGAAAGAAATCAGTGCCGCAGTTGGCTTCTTGCTGTGCCCATCTATCTCACTGTTGGGATGGACAAGGATGATTGCGGGATAAAAATGTCACAAATTTTTCCTGGGGTCTCCTGATAGTACCATTTATCCTGGTAATTTCCTGGTTCTGTTTGGGTTGGTGACTTTTGCCTGAGCCAGGAAGCTCAGGTTCTGTGACGGGCAGTTTCCCCGAGGTGTGATGGTTTTAGCCCTGGCTCACTGCCGGCCTCTTCCCCTCCTGCATTATGTTATTACCTCTTGCCATCGTGTTATTGTCCCCGACCATTTAATATTAATTATTTTAGCATGGGGCTGCAGGTTTGTGTCCCTTCTCGTTTCATCCCCCCTGCAGGACTCTGCTGTGCCGGTGATACGACTCCTTACCTGGTGTTGGCAAGGATGCAGAGCAGAGTCCCAAAGAACTGTTCCATTTGGGCTCTGCCGAGCTTTATAAAATACTCTTTATTTAACAAAAATCCTTCTTTCTTTTCCCAAATGCCCGTCCTGTCTTTGGACTGAGCATTTTCCTGGGTGCAGGAGCACTGTGCCTGCCTTGGCCGCGGTGCCGATGCCGATAGCAGGGATTTGAGAGCGAAACGCATGGAGGAAGAGCCGCTGCTCTCAGGCTGAGCTCATTATCTTGAGCTGGGTAATTATCACAAGTGACTGACACTCCTCCCGGCAGCAGTGGCGTAGCCGGGCTCCGGAGGCCTCTCCGAGTGGGAGGGCTGGGGTGTCTGCCTGTGGAATGCTGGGGGTGTCAGGGAAGTGGTCGGGATCCAACCCACCGCGGTCACGGCATTGGTGTTCGGCGGTTGTGTTTGGTTTTGGTGTTAGTTTTTTTTTTTTAAATAGAAAGAAGGGATTTCTCTTCCAGATGGTGAGCACTGGGGTGTTTTCCCAGGGACGAGTAGGTGCAGAATTTTCTCTGCACTCTCTGTTTGAGCTCTGTTTGTAACAAGGCCACAGAGGGTTAATGAGGGAGCGCGAGACGGCAGCTATGCCTTCAGTTATAAATACACCCATGGAAAGTGTTACGGACGGATTTAAGCGAGCATCTGACTCACTGGACTCTAGAAATCGAGGAATAATTAGTTAAAACACATGTTTTACATTTCTTTGTCTTTCATAAAGAGGAAGAACTTGGGAGAGGACTTGGAAAGGGACGGATTAAAGGCTGAGGATGCCAGGTCGGGTCTTGGCATCTCTTTGGGGTGCCACAGCTCAGGGTCCGTGGGCGGTTCAGATAGTGATGCTGTCTGGGAACTTGAGGAGTTGGGGGTCACTCTTGGAGCAGTTTCCCCAGTGCTGACAGGGAGGACTCCTGGAGAGGGACGGCTCAGGCCTGTGCCCCTGGGACGGCGTCTATTTGGAGCAGAGGACGTTCGTTACAGAACATCCCGAATCCCGCGGCAGCCCCCGGCGCTTGTCCAAACCTGATAAGTCTCAACTGTGACAAGGTTCAGTGTTCGCCCTGGCCGGCTCCCCGACTGCAAAGTGGCCCTGGGGACATGGCCCAGCTGTGGGGCCACTGTGGTGGTGGTGGTCAGGGAGATGGGCTTTTGTGGTGTCAGGTTTGGGGGGCAACACCAAACCTGGCCATATGGGAAGAGTAGGGCTACTCTGGAGCCTTAAAATCTGCATGAATCGTTGAGCCCTCTCTTGCCTAGTGGTGTTTCACAGTAGGTTTGCACGGGCCAAGCAGAGCCAGGGACATAGGGAAGACCTGGAGGCATGGGAAGATCCCCACTGCAGGTTCTGGGGGCTGGCAGCGCTGACAGCGGTGCGGTCATGACGGGGGGCGCAGCTGGGGAGCGTGGTGACGGCGGGACGGCTTGGCACATCCCCAGCCACGGCGCAGAGCCCCGGCCCCAGTCCCGGCTGGCAGGAGCAGATGGCCAGCACATCTCGGAGCAGGCCTGGCATGTGGGCGCCGGCGGTGGAGGGGCGGCTGCAGCCCCCGAGCAGCCACCGCCGTGCCGGGCTCCCCGGCCGAGGCAGGCAGTTGTGTGATGCTTGCCGTGACTTCGCACGGCTTGATGGCTCTGTGCCGTTGCCAGCTTCCGCGCCGTCATCGCTGAGCTCCCCTTACCCTCCAAAATCGTGTGCTCCCAGAGCCACGGGCTTGTGTGGGTGCTTCCACCTCCTCCTTGGGGAGTTAAAATGTGAAGTCGCGTGTGGTTGCAAAGGGAAAAAAATAAAAATTCTTCCACCCTCCCGGCATGCGCGCAAAGGAACGTTTGCGCAAAGGATCTTGTCGGCATTGGGTTTTAAAATCATGCCTGGCGTCTCTGCACAAGGGATGAGCCTGAATCCTTGGCAGTGTGGTCCTGCCAGGCCACGGATGGATCTGGAGGCTTGGGGCAGCCTCCTCTTGCCTGCTGGAGGCTCCTCCGGCAGCTGCTGCTGTGGAGGAGAGAGGGGGACGAGGTTTGGAGCACGGTAGCTGTTTATCTTGCTTAACGTGGGTAATGAATGTAATTGTGCAATTAGCTGCGAGCCCTGGCGCTGCTTCCCCAACCCGGAATGGCTGTGAGGGGAGTAATCCCAAATGGGTCGAAGGAAGGTGGTGCTGGACAGTTTAGCACAGCCTGGTCCCACCAGCTGGAGAGTTCCTGTGGTGTGGTGGGTTTGTCCTGGTGGTTTGCGCTCCTTTGCCTTCTCTCACTTGGAGAAGTGGGACTTTGTGTGCTTTTTGTGGCTGATGGGAGAGAACTGTCCCTCCAGAGGGCCACGGGGCAGCGCAGCTGCAGTCCTGCATGTCCACTGGAGGCCCGTTTCCCTTCTTGTAGGGCATCCTGTGGAGAGAATGGTGCTAACTTGGGTTTCTCCAGCTGGCCAGGCACTGGGAGCAGTCAGGGTAGCAGAGCATATGCCAGCTCCATGGCACAACATCCTTCTTGGTGGTCTCTCTTTCTGCATCTCTCAATCTTTCCCTCTAGAGCTTCCCATACTTCTTGCCTGCTCTCCATCCCCACCTAGCACCTCACCTCCTGTACACTCCTCTGTCCTCACCCACAGCTCCTGGAGGAATAGTGCTGACTCTTTGTGGGCTGGGATGAGTGTGGCTGTGGGGCAGCCAAATCCAGCCTCACCCCCACCAGGGATGCCATGGCTGGTACTACTGGGCTGGGACCAGGCACTGCCTCTTTTGTTTCTTGTTTTTAAGTCAACTTTTTGTGCCAGCAGGGGGTGGGAAGGCAGGGAAGCAGCAGGATGCAGTGAGAGAGGCGTTACGGAAGCCACCGTGGGATCTTTGCTGGAAATTCCAGGCAAGCAAAGCAGGCCTTGCCTCCATCTCCAGCAAGCCCTGTCCTCTCACTCGTGGGGCTCTCCCTTTCCAAAGGCAGTGAAGGAGAGATTTGGCATCTTTCCCCTTTTCTCTGCCCTAAATTAGATTTGTCTTACAATTAATGTTTCATAGAAAGGCCTGGAAGCGGGGGACGTTGGGCAGATTGGGAGCGAGGCATTCGAATAGACTTGTCATCTCTCCCTCCGTGGTGGGGACAGGGGTGGCTTTGGGGTCACCCCACTGGCAGTGGAATCCTGGACACTGCAGGTTGGTGCCATCAGAGCCACAACCTGAGCGTCCTTGGGACTCTTCATGGTTTCTGCCATCTTATTTTGGACATATTATGATTTTTTTTTCCTTTTTTTCCCCCACTCTATGAGCTGGTGCTCCCTGATCAGTCCCCGATGGGGCTCTTAAAAGCTACAGGAATTGCTTCAGATTTCTGCAGTCCTGCTGAAGGCACCAAAAAGAAATGGAGTGGGGAAGAAAGAGGGGTTTGTTTCGTTTTGATGAGAATTTTGTCTCCACCAGCTGGAGAGACAGCTGGGGTCCTCTCCTGCCCCAGCTCGCCAGCCCTCGCCTCGCCGGTTCCTCATCTGCTCGCAGCCGCCAGGCGCAGGGAGGGATTTGCCGAGCCGGGGATTTCAGCGAGCCCACAGTTTGGTTTCTTGCTCGGTGCTTCCTCGGGGAGCCTTCCAGCAGGCTCTGAAGCTGCTCGTGTGGCCACCCCCAGCAGATTTGGGAGCGGACGGTGGTGCTGGGTGTGAGCTGTGCTGACGGCTGCCCAGCGTGCGGGCAGGATTTGCCGCGTGTGCTACCGGGGACACTGATCTCTGCTGGCTGCCCCCATCCTCGCTGGCAACACTGGCGTGGCCTCAACGGGCCCAAACCCACAGCAGTTTCTGATTCTGGCGCTGCATGCTCGCCCCAGGGTGTAACAGGGGGCACCCCAAAGCCCCCTGTGCCTTGGAGCAGGAGAAAGGGGAATTTGGAGGTCTAGGGCTGCTCTCCTGCTCACAAGGGTGCAGGTCCTGCTTCTGGCTGAGGAGGGGGAAAACCCAGAGGTTTGGATCTGGATTCACAGTTCCCCACTTCTGGTGAACCCCGTGGTGTGCAGCCACGGGGGTACTCAGCACTCGATGCTGGAGCATGTCTGAGGAAGACGAAGTTGCAGCCGAGGTGGAGGGAGGTGGGAAGGAGAGTTGTCCTGGGTATTTTCCTTCTCAAGATGTTCTTTGTCTCTTTGTGCCTCTGGCTCCTGCCCTCTGCAGATGCAAACATGAAGCAGGGATGGGGCCTGGGCTGGAGAACTGTGCCTTTACCAGCAATTCAATCAAGCACCTCCTCCGTAGCAGGAGTGAGGAAGATATTTAAAGCAGGGAGAAAATATTTGGATTTTACAAGGGGAAAATACTGGGGTCAATCCAGCTTAATTTTTTTTTTTTTTTTTTTTTTTTTTTTTACATAGGTGTGTTTTCCAGAGAAATTTGAATTTCTGTGTATTTGTTTGAGATTTCAGAAGGGGAAAAGGTGAGGGGGACTAGCGGCACTCTCTGTCATGACAAACCCGTAGTTTTGTTCCTCAATACTTTTATCCTGGATGGAATCCTGCCTCCTGGCAGAAACAATCCAGCTGGTCTGTGGTTATCTTCTCCTGGGGTTGTTGGCCCTCAGGGGCAAAGGATGCACCCGGCTTGTCTTACGTGTCTCTGCGAAACCAGCAGGCATCTCATTGCAGCTCTGTTTGAGCTTTGCTGTTTGTTTTTGTAGGGGTTTTTTGTTTTTTTTTTCTTTTTGGAGATGGTCAAACCTTGGTTGCCCAGGAGAGGGGTTCTGTAATTCCTGGCTTCCCACCTCAAATATTTACGGACAGCCAGATGCCAAAGGTTTTGCAAAAGGCGTGGGGCAGGCTGAGCTGTGCCGTGCTGGGGCTGTGCAGGGCACAGAGTTGGGCTGATGGCACCCAGTTCCCTTTATTTGGGGGGGTTTTCTGTCTGGTGGCTCTGTCTTCTTGCCTATCTGGTGATTTTTCTGGGGTCTTATTAACAAAAGACCGCTTTCTTCAGCTTATCAGGGATCCTTCAGGTGTTCCACGTTTTGTGGGCTGGCTGGCTGAAAGTGGGAGTTTGTCCCACAAAGTTGGAGCTTTCAGGAGGGCAATGTGGGAGTTTCTGAGTACAGGGGTGAACCATGCTGTGTTCAGTGCAAATAATTTATTTTCTCCTGTTGCACTGTACTTGTATGCACCTGCCTGTTTTCAGTAGAGTGTTTCACGTGCCCATGAATATGATCCTGTTTTTTGGGGTCAGGTCTTCAACTCTAGTGCCTGGTCTGGGTATGACAGACTGTGGTTGCACACAAGAGAAAGAACTGGTAGTTGGCTCTGTCACCCATGAAATGGAGATGGAAATATGAATCCAGCTAAGAATTTCATCATCACAAGTGCTTAGAGCACCTTGCTGGGTGAGTTTCAATGCTGGATATGAATCCTCTGTGTCTATCCAGATCTGCCCAATTTTTATGTCACACTTGCCTTTGTGTTTTCCACCTTGGGCTCCCTTTGACCAAAGGTGAGCCAGAGTTTGTGTTGCCAGCTCCTCCCAGGCACAAATTGGCATGACTGAGGTACAGATTGACAGGAGAAGGCACAAACCATTAAGGAGAACCCCTCTCCTCTGTATCCCAGCACATCCCAGCAGGCAGCAGTGCTTATTACCCTTGTCAGAGGGTTTGCAGGTGAGTGGTTCTCCCTGCGTGGAGACACCCTGCTCTTCCTCTGGGCGAGCACCTGGAAGGGCAGAGGATGCTGGAGGACGCTTCCTCGGCCACTCCTTGTGCTTTGCGAGCCCATCAGGGCTCTGCATTGATCCTCCCCAGCTGTCTCCCTGTCACTGCTGTCCCTACATTGTCTCTTGCTCTCCCTGCCCCTCTCCTTCCCTCGTGGGTTTCATTTCCTAACGCCGTCCTTGACAGCGGAACAAATCCCTTTTCACGGGACCATCGCTCCTCGCCCCATTGTCCCCCGCCCCCGCCGCCACCGTGCAAAATCCCCCTCCCCGCTACTGTCTGTTCCTCTGGAATGACAACCACCGTCTCAGTGGGGTGGAGAGCCCCTGAAATCCCTCTGGGCAAGGTTCCCTGCCCTGCAAGGGAGCAAAGTGGGGTCTTAAAAGCATCAGAGGCGAGGGCGATTTCTGGAGGATCCATTGTTTGGATGCAATTGATCTCTTTGGGAGGTGCATCCTCTCCTCTGATGTTGTGCTTCAGAGCTCCTTGGATGAACCTGGAGCCTGTGTGTCCAAGGACTCCTTCCTTCCTGCCTGGGGTCACTGGGGCCGTGCTATAAGTTGATTTTTCGCTGCATAGCTTCGCCCAAGGTGGCTAAGCAGGAAGAGGAAGGTGGGAATTTTCTTTTTGCTAGTGAAAGCTCAGGGAAGCTTTTGGTGTGGAAAAATTTGGAAAGGAGAGAGAAATAGGATAAGGAACCTGAAGGCAGTTTTCAGCTGCAGCACCTTTTTTTGTTTGAAGAGTCAGACTGTGATTTCTTGCCTCCAATCCCTGCCATCGTAAAATCATAGGGATGCTTTTGTTGGCAAAATTTCTGCTTGGAATTCGCTGGCCCTGCTAAGCCTTTAATTCTGGAAAACTGCATCTTAGCTATGAAAAGGGCTATTAACCCCTACAGTGATTTTCCTGAATGGGAGGAGGGAAATGTCACATGTTTGCAGTGGCCCCCACAGGGGTGATTTAGATGAATAAATTGCTAGTGGAGGTGGGCATTTGCTGAGGCACACCCAAAAAACTCCTGCCTGATGATTTCTGTGCTGAGCCTGGATTGGAAGTGCCCTCCAACACGCTTCTGGGGCATCTTTTCTGGACATCTTTTCCATTTCTGGTCTTGGAGAGTCAGCAGGAGAGAAGGGAATGTCAGCTGTGCTGTGTGTGTCAGGTGTGCAGGACCCCAGCCCTGTGCTGGGTGCTGAGGAGGGGATGACAGCCTCCTTTCCCCTTACAGACCACTTTCTGTAGATTCCTGCAAGGGCTGAAGGGGAGCAAGAGGCTCACACAGGATTCAGCCAAGCCAGAGTCGGAATTGCTCCATGAAAATGCTGAATTCCAGGTCTGGGCTGCAGGGAGAGCAAGATGTTGCTCACCTGCTCAACTGTGTCCTTTAACCCAGCCACCCTCTTGGCTCGGGCTTGTGGACTCTGCAGTGGTGGGAAGGCTCAGGCTTTTGTGTCTGCAGTCTCACCTGTGCCAGAGGGGTGACCAGCTGGATTGGTGATGGGGAACTGAAATCCTGAATTATTTATATCTTGGCATCTCCTCTGCCCAGCAGCTCGCAGGAGTGGTATTGAGCAGATCCTTTTAAACGGCACTTCGGATGTGGGAGCTGGGTTAGGAAATCATTAAGTGTCTGAAACTTCTTGATGCCTGCTCAGGTGGATGCTGCTCCTTCCCTCTGCACCCGTAATTATGAGAGGCTGTGAGAGCAACCTCAGTGGACTGGTGTAAAAGTTTAATGAAGCTGAAAGTCTTGTAGGTTGGGCCCTTGAGTCTGAGTTTGTTTCGGCTCTGGATCTGGGAAGGAGGATTAGGCAGAAAGGAGGAGAGGCTTCCTGCGTGCATTACCTCAAGGATGTCAAACCCCCCGTGGGTGGGAGGAGCTGTTGTGGAGATGGATTAGGAGAAAGCAGTGAAAGAAGACATCAGAGATGGGTGAAGATGGGTGAAGGGCCCTGCGTGGTGAATGTAGTTCCAGGTGAGATGTTTATCCTTGGCAGTGGGAAAGCTGCCCGTGACAGGGACAAAGTTTTCTGGCCCCTGCTGTGCCAGCTGCCCTGTGCAGCCCCAAACTCAGGCAGTGCAGGTGGGTGGGTGCTGGGATGCTGCAGGACCTGGGTGGCTCACCCAGCTCCTGTGGGAGATGCTCCAGGTTGTTGGGATGCCATTATGTGGGACAAAACAAATTCCATGGCATTGTTTTTTCTTCTCTGTGGCAAACCAGATTCAGAGGCACTGGTGCCACCCGTCCTTATCCCAGCAGGCGGACATGGAATGATGAATCTGGCTGCTAAACCAGAGGCCCAAATCCACTCCCAAATCCCAGCTCTGCTGGGATGGCCCATCCCCATCCTCCAGAGGAAGTGCAGTTTCCCGGCCAATAATATCTTTATGCTATTTCCAACCACATAACAAAACATCCCAGGAACTCCCTGAATCCTTGGCTTTTAAAGTGAGTATACCCCCACCTTGAACTGATTTATTTTTGCCTGTTTTGGCACTTCTGTCTCCAAGCATCAGCTGTGCTCCTTCCCTCCCCGGCCTGGTGCCTGCAGAGCACAGTTCTCAGGCGGAGCAGCCTCATTTTGGGGTGATGCTTTGCAGGTCTCCTTTGTCAGCCAAGGATGTGTATCAGGCACGTTGTGGGTGAGAAGTGCTGATGGAATGACACCCAAATCTACGCCTTTCCCTTCAGTTCCCTTGTGCTGGAAGAGTGCAGCAAAAGTTGACCGACGATGCATCTTGCCGAAGCTGCATTTTTTTTTCCATGAGGATTAGTGGTTCAAGAGCGGGGATTTTCAAACTGACAAGCCCTTGGCAGAGAAATAATTACAGGCTTTTTTATCCTTTGTATTTCTTAAGTAGTTCTAAATAACTTTCTCCCTTGAGGCATTTTTTAAGTCTAAAATATGGGGGGGAAAAAAATGTGAATTTCCTTAGTGTCCTTGAAAATATGCGAGATGTTCGTGGAGACCATTTAAGTTTCAGCTATAAGGTTTTCTGCGTGCGTTTTTCACTTTAACCACGTCCAGTCAACCAAAGTTTCTTGGCTGGTGATGCTTCAGAAATGGATCTTAGGATTGGGAGATGGAGGGAGATGGATGTGATCACTTCTTGGCCATCTCAGGAATGCGTGTTTTGCCTCTCCAGTATATTCCCCAGGGTTTTTTACCCCACTCCTTGCTGTAAGAGAAGATTTCTGGGGCTATTGGAGTGGGTTTTCCTTGTCAATGTCTATTATTTGATTGCTCCAAGGTGCTGTGTGTCCCTCTGGGAGGCCACGGCCATCCCCCGTTTCCTCAGCATCCTGCAGCATTTCCAGGGGCTGCTGGGTTCACCCACCCCTATCCTCTGCTGGGTCCTCTCCTTGCCTGCACCTCCATCCTCAATGCTTTGCCCAGTCTTTTTAATTTAAAAAAACAGGCAGTGTGATGTGAAAAAAACCTCCTGAGGGCAGCTCCAAGACACACATGAGCTTTTATCCCTGGGAAAATTCACCTCCTGTAGGTTTCCCTGGAAGCCCTTAGCGTGGTACCCTCATTTTCTGAGCACCTCTGTGCTGCACAATATTTTACCAGGCTTCTGTCCCAGCCCAGAGCTCTTTTTACCACTGCTCTTTTTGTCCCCCTTGGAGGATGCTGTCCCAAATCTCAGCTCTTCCATGCCTGACCAGGGAGGGAGGTATCCATTCACCCCTAATTCTAAGCACTGCTTGTGACCCACTGGCGTTTGCACTCACTGCAATATCACAGGGCAGTGCTGGGGTGATCCCCTGGGATTGCTGCTGCAATATTCCTGCCGTGGGCAGGCTGCTGTTAATAACAGCATTGCTCTACCCTGGCTTTATTAAGTGAGGGAAGCCTCCTTTCCTTACACCCCGGGCATGTCTGGGGCTGCGCTTTCGGGTGAGAGAGGGGGAAGGAGGTGGGAGCAGAGAGGGGGGAGTGTTTGAAGTAATGAGAGATGCTTGGTGCAGAGGGGGGAATTGCCAAGATGGGTGATATCCTGGTGAGGACCCTCTGCAAAACCCCCCTGTGGGCTCTGCCCCACCCACCCCACTCCTCCCAGCCCTTCATCTCCCCTGGGGCTACGCTTTTTAGTGAGCGAGGTGGTGAATGCCTTGCTTTCCCCATTCCCCACTCTGCTCAAGACCCTTTTAGGGTACTTAAATTCTGGTTGAGCTTCTGAGGAGGTCACAAGGTAGCTCCAGGGCTCACAAAGTCCCTTGTGCCCTGCAGATGTGGCCGGTGACTCTGCAGGGGAATACATGGTGCCAGGAGGGGACCTGCCTGTCCTGTCTCTCTGCTGCCTCAGCCACCGTTTCTCAGGGGAAGGGGCTTTTTTTTCTCAGCTTCCCTTGTCCAGACGCTGTGAATCCCACTAAAACTTTTGACTGGAGCAGGGATTACGTGCTCGGGTTTCAGCCCTTGTCTGCAAGTGGTGTAAACTTTCTGCCGGAGCTCAAGTGACATTTTGTGGGAGATAGGAGAGTATTAAGTGTTGGTCCTTGCAGATAAAAATAGCTGATGGCCCGACGACGTTTTCTGTCGTCTTGTCACTGCTCCATCGCCTCCACACTGATGCTCCCAACCTGGAATTTTCTCATCATCAGGTGCTGGGGCCACCCAAAGCCCCACCCAACCTGGTCCCACTGGGAGCATCCTCACCTGCCTCTCCAGCAACACTCCCCGTGGCCAGGACAGGGGTGGGTGTAGGGTTGAGGCCAAACTCGGCAGCAGCGGGTCCTGGGTTTGCATTCCCAGGGGCTGGAAGGAAACACCAAACCCAGGATCCCTCTTTCCCTGGAATCAAGAGTCCCGATTGCTCATTACTGCAAAGCTCAGTGCTGGAGCGGGAGCTCTCCTGGTTAAGGAGCCCTCATGCGCACACACGTGGCTGCCTGACTGTTTTTCCCGTTGCTGTGTTTCCCAGCTGATGTTTTTACCCTGAGGTTACAGCCGGAGTTGGCTCGGGGCCCTTCAGCAGCATCGGCAGAGCTGACTCCTGCCTCTCCAGAAATGCGGGGCTGGGGCCGGGAGAAAGGAAAGGGAAGGAGAGGAGGAGGAGTAGGAGGAGGAGGAGGCGGAGGAGGAGGCGGAGGAGGAGGAGGGAGCGGCAGGGTCGGGCTTGCTCCGAGCTGTGACCAGATCTGCTGCTGGGAGAGGCTCTCTCACCCTGCCTGCCCCGCACTGTTCCCCAGCTCTGCTTTGGAGCAGCATCCACCCTCTCCATTCCAAAAACAGCCGGCATGACTCTGAAGAGCTCCTGTGTGGCTGGGAGGATGGCAGCAGGGACAATTTCTCCTCCTGTTGAGCCTCTCTTCCTCATGGCTGGGCCAGGAAGTCCCCTGGTATTGCACTGGGCATCCTTTGAGGGTGCCTTCATTGCATCTGCTTGTTCTTCTGAGTGGTGGTGCTCTCACCGTTCACCCCAAGGATCTCTTCATGGGGAGAGCTGCACAGTCAGGCTGGTTTCAATGCACAATTTTAACTGCAGGCCTTAAATACCTTTCTCAAACAAGTAAAAGCATTTGGAAGCAGCATCTTTTCCACATTCCCTCTGCTCTCTGGTTCAAGGCCCACCTGCTCCTGGGGGTTTCACCGTCTTGCCTGGTGTCATCCATCAGCTGAAGCATCTCTCCTTCCAGAATTAAGGAGCAAGGTCCTCCTTGTGTGTCTGGAGCCAAACCAATGCCGTGGCACTTGGCCACTTACAGTAGTGGGCGATTACTGAGCCCCTGCCAGGAATTCTTCCAGTGGGATCGGGAACGCTCTCGGGTGTTAAATTTGTCCTGCAGTGTGTAACCTCTGAGCAGAGCCCGCCGTGTTTTGTAACGGGTCATATGATGCCTCCTGCCTGCCCTGTGCTTCAAGGTCAGTGCTGAGCTTGGGGCCACAGGGGCAGCTCCTGGCTGCAGCCCTTGCTGCCTTCTGTGCCTCTCGTGGGCTCTGCTGCCTCCTGGGGCGAAGCCTCTGTCACCTCAGGAGCTCAGGCTTGCAGCTGGAGGCTGTTTATCCCCATCTGAGGAGGCTGCAGCCCTTCCTGCCTGCTGTGCCTCTCAGCAGGCTCTGCTCTCGTCTGGGGCAAAGCCTCCAGCACCTTGGGAACTCAGGCTGTTTTCTCTCATTTGGAGAGGCTGCAGCATCTCCAACACATCTCAGGATGTCTCCTTGCAGGATGAGCTCCTGGGATGCAAATCCTGCCCACATCTCGTGTGCCCACAACGCGCTGTCTCCGTACCTGCAAGCCACTGCCCTCAGCCAGAACCTGGGCAGGTGCGGTTCAGAGAGTTCTCTCAGAGTTTGGCAGCATCATGCCAAGGACAGGACCTTCCAGGATGCACATAGACAACATTCCCTCGTTCTTCATGCCTTAAAACATGTCCCAGTAAGGAATTTATCTTGCATCCCTGAAGCTGAGGGAACGGCTGAGTAGAGAAGGCTCTGGCAGAGGTGAGCAGCGCAGGGTCTGTGTCATGATGAATAACCAGTGATGAGCTGCCTGCTCTGTCCCTTGGCTTCCAGTCCCCCACAGGAAAGCACATCCATCCCCATGGAAAGAGAATGGTCTTTATCAATAAATAAATGTTTTAGGACCATCATTGTATCGAGGAATTAGAAGGGACTGTTCAGACAGGCCGTTAAATAAGAATTAAAGGTTTCAAATATTAGTGGGCAGTTGGCCCTCACCAGTTCTCTTGTTCCATGAACGTTTCATTTATAATTTGGACCCAAGCTGGGATGTGCTGAGAGGTGCTCAGGCTGCAGCCTGCACACGGGGGTTAACGTGGTGCTCTCTCCTGCCAGAAAATAATAAAAGCCAGGGACTGTCTAGGGATTGTGCATGAAGGATTAGGAAGAGGATATGCACGGGCCTGTCTGCAGCTGGTTGAAGTCTAGTGCAGAGGGGTGAGCCTGGAAATCATTGTTTTCTGAGGGCTGTGAGGGGGCCAGCATGGAAAGGGATGTCTCCGAAAACCTGGGGAGCTCCAGAGCCAGCTGATGCTTTTAGTGGGAGGCAGTGAATGGATTCTCTCTCCCTGACATCTGTGCTGGTCAGGAAGGAGGAAACACCGTGGGGTGGCTGCCTCTGCCTCTGCTTTCCAGGTTGTTCAGCGAGGATGCTGAGCTCAAGGGATGGGGTTTTTTTTTGTGAGTGGAGCTTGCTGGGATCTGAGAAGCGGGGTTTTTGGGATAAGTAGAAGATGCTGGGCTCCAGGGACTGGGTTTTCAGTGTGATCAGAGAATGTTGGGCTCTGGGGAGCAGTTTTTTTGGTGAATAGGTTTCGTTGGACTCCATGGGCTGGGTTTTGGTGTGAGCAGAGGACGCTGAGCTCTGGGGACCAAAGTTTTCCACCTTTCTATCAGATCTAGCTGGGATCCTGGCTTCATCCACAGCATTATCTGTGCCTTTTTGGCTTTGGAAGCTGCAAATCCCAAAGTCAGGAAGTCCTCGCCTAGAGAGGAAAAAGCCAGAAGATGCTCAGGGTCTTGTGTTTGTTTGACTTCGATGCTGTGCTGTTCCCTGAAATGGTCACCTCGAGCTGGCTCAGGAAGCTGGAGTCACAGCTCTTCAGGTTAGAGGGAGCACGGAGATTTCCAAGCATCAGGTACCCACCGTGACGGATTTACCTTTGCAACCACCGCGCTCCTGGAAGGTGCCTGCTGAGATGGAGGCATCGGAATTCCCCAGGGCAAGCCAGGGCTTTATGGCCCTCGCCCAAGACAAGCACTGGTTGCTTTTGTGGCAGCTATTAATTGCTTCCTGAATTTAAAAAGCACAAGCAAACTCTCTTGCTGGGGAACGAGTTACCTGACGTGTAAATGCTTTGCCGTTAATGCCTGGCTGACCCTGACGATGATGTGAGGACCAGAAGAGCTTTCAAAGAATTTACCAGAAACCATTTCAGGGGAGGTTGCGTGTTGTAAATCCTCAAGTAATGGGATGGAGGGAATTGGGTTAGATCATAGTTTGCAGAAACCGGGCACGATTCCCCACCGAGGGCCTTGGGATCATCAGAGCAGCGTGGTGAGGGGAGGCCCCCGTGTGTCCTTATCCCAGCGGCTGATGAGTGAGTTTACAGCCTGGAAAATGAGATTATCAGAGGGTTTGTTTCACATGTGGCACTGGGGAGAAAAACGGGGTGCTCTTACTTCCCAAGGTGCGTTGTAAAACCACAGGGGTTCCTGGAGGAGCAGCCCGGGATGGGGCTGCTTGTGCTGGGCCCAGGATGCCCAAGGCTACCGGTGCCCATTGCAGCAGCACTGGGGTGCCTTGCAGCCTTTTGTGGGAGTGTCTTGGGTGCTCCTGCGCCTCTGCTCAGCTCAGGGAGATGCTTCCCAGAGATATTTAACTCTTAGAGCAAGGGAGGCGGTGTCTATCTCGCTTTCACAACCTGCCCTGGTGTATAATCCATCTCTCCTCTCTGTCCATGAGCTGTCCTGAAGCTGTTTGCCGGTTTCTGGGGCAGGGCCCAGCCCCTCCTTGCCAGCTCCCCAGCTCGGGGATGGGGCTGGTGAGCTATTTCACAGGGAGATGCTGGCACGTGGAGCTGTTTGCTGCCTCCCCCCTCCAGCAACAACTTTCATTTTCTTGCTACCTCCGCTGCTTTGCTCTTCCTCAGCTCACCCCGCACGGAAGGGGTGGGGCCGGGCCAGCTTTAGGGATGCCGATGGCTTTTTTTTTTTTTTTTTCCACTCTGCAAACAGTGTTAAACTGCTCTCATTTGAAAGGGCAGGTGTGGGAAAGGAGCTGTTTTGCCCGCAGCAAAAAAAAAGTATTTCCCAAATCCAATATCTATGCAATGAGGGTACCGTGGTGGGAATTACACATCCTTCCATGGGGCAGCGCTTGCAGGGAAAGCAGGCAGAGGCCAGGCTGCCTCGAGTCCTAATAATAGTCTTGCTGGCTGCCTGGGGCAAGGCACTGGGGCTTGAAAGATCAAATCTAGTGGCTGATATTTGTCTGCCTGCTAATGTTGCAGTAGCAGATCCCATCCCACTTGTCCACGTGTTGTGGGATTGCCTGGCACACGCATGGGTCAGTGATGTTTTCAGGATGCCAGCGCTTGACACTGGGGAAGGTGTAACTCTGAATTAGCACTGGGGTGTGTGCTTCTGCATTTCACTCTCTCCAGCAGAAGGACAGAGTTCAAAGGGGTTCTGGCCTTCCTGGAATAGGAAATGGTGGGATCCACCCTGGAGCTTTTTCTACTCTTACCCAGAAGGGTCCCACCCCAGCTGGGAAACCCTGTGTTCAGCTGGGTGTGGAAATGGGGATGGAAAAGTCTGTGTGAGGACCATGCTCCACCTCTACTGCTGGTCTTTCTTCTTTGTGTTTGATCTGGGCCTGAGCTTGGGATTTGTCTTTATTCTCCATTTAAAAGGGGGGAAAGAAATTCAGGAGGCCCCGGTGAGATGGGCTTGGAGCAGGGTGGCTCTCCCTGCACTGAGCAGGCGTTGGCGTCCAGTTTTCTGTCCCACTTTGTTAAATGGACCTGTGAACCCATTGCAAAGCCAAGATTGCAGAGGCAAATGCCCCGTGGCCAAATTGCAGAGTCTTGCTTAACCCAGCTCTGCTGGGCTTCTCCCCACAGTTCTCCTGTGAGGTCCCAGCGTCACCTTTTCACCAGTGAGAAGCTCCCCAGGGCAGCGCGGCTGGCCCTGGGGGGGCTGGGATTTCTTTTGGAGGCAGGTTTTAATCCCTCTCACGGATGCTTTCTGTCATAGGTAGTTAGAGGTGGGAATTACCTTGTGATGGTCACGAGGCTGGGTTGAAAGCAGTCCCTTCCTTTCTCCCTCTCAGAAGAAGGAGGTGTTGAACGCTCACAAGGTGTTTCAGCAGGTGACCTCATTAGGCTTCAGTGGCCACACCGTGGCAATAAACAGGGAGAACCTGTCAGCAGTTGGTTCCCCTACCCAAGGGCTCTGTGTTGCTTGGATTTGGGCTCTCTCTGTGCTCAGATGGTTTTCCTCCTGGTGCATTCCTTCCCCACAGGCTTTCACAAGGACTGAGGCTGGCTTTGGCTTTGTGCCTGCACACCCAGGGCCTCCTGGCCTGAGCTGGTGATGTCACCGCTGTGCTTCAGCTTTGTGGGAGTCCTTCCCCACCTCTGCATCCCACAGAGGACTTCCAGGGACAGAGGAGTCACCTGAGGAGGGGAGATGCTGTGGCAATCAAGGCATGCTAGCCTGGCGTGACACGTCCATCACTGTGTCCAGCCACCCAGTGAGTCACATCCCTGCCTGGCTTCGGGGATCACCGTTCCTAGAGGCAGAGAGTGCTAGCTGTGCGTTGTTTTCTGGGAATAGGGACAGAGAAATACAGCATCCACGTTTGCAAGCCACTGGAGACATCTCTGGAGGAGGAGGTGTGGAGGTGCTTGGCATGCAGCTTGTGGAGGGGCTGGGGTGAGTTTTGGGGGCTTGGGGTCCCTGTTGCACTGATGCTGCTGGGAGAGGCTGTTCTTATCTGGTGTTTTTTGGCTCAGCAGTGGAAGGTGAAGGGTTCCCCTGCCTGCCCTGGCTGTCAGCAGGGCTGTGCAGGCAGGACTTGGGAAGGGAAGGAGAGGAGGATAACGCCCCAGCCACGGGCCCTGGCCATTTCTGGACGAGTAGGTCATCTGGGTGTGGGAGGGGAGCTGGTGTCCAAGCCAGCCCAGAGAGCCTGGGATTGGGTGTATGTGTGATTTGGGGGAAAGTGAGAAGGGATTTCTTAGGCGAGAGGAATGCAAGTTTCCTCCTTCGCATATGTCTCCTGTTCTTCAGTTTGCAACAAAAGTCATCAAATTGCCCAAGACCTGGCAGCAGGAACCGCCTGAGAACAGCCCACAAATCATGGGAAAGCTTCTCCCCTCCTCCCTGCCTGCCTCCAAATACTCAAGCATCAGGAACCACTTCAGTTCCCCTTTGGGCAATAAAACTCTTGCCCGTTCCCGAAGTGGGCCAGCTGCACAGCCCAGAGCTCCTGCATGCTGAAGCACTGGTCCTGGTGGGTTAGAATTTGGGCTTTCCTTTGAACTGGTTGTACTTTTAAACCCTCCAAGTGCTCCAGGGAAGGGCTGGTGTGACTTGCCTTGTCCCCAGGTGATGGGGACAAGTGACAGTGACTAGTTCCTGGTTGGTCTGCCTGGATTATCTGGCACTGGGAGAGGAGACAGGGACTCCCAAGGATGCCCAGCTGGGGATTTTGGTGATGTAGAGCTCTAGCTGAGAGGCAAAGGAGCAGTTGTGTCTCAGGTTGAAGGGTGCTTTAATAGGCCCAGCCCTTCCCTGCAGTCCTGCTGGCTGCTGCTTTTTGTTTGGCAGAAGGAGCTGTTGGTGCAGCAGAGCTGCAAAGATCCGGCGAGCCTGTCTGAGCTCTCCTCCTCACCCTCCGCATCTCGGGGATGTGCAAAGTCCCTCCTGCCATGGGAATGGAGATTGGGATTGCTGCTGGGGAGATGCTTCATGCCAAGGTTAGCATTGCTGCTGGAGGGGTGCTTCGTGCAGTTTTCTTTGTGTCTCCCAGGACACCCAGAGCAGTGTGAGAGGGGCTGCCACCCCACCATCCTCCCCACTATGAGTGCTTGCATCCTGCCTGGTTTTGCATCCGTGTGGTTTGCTCGAGGAGGTGCAGGTCCATTTGGATCCCTGTAAGACAGGCACTCTGATTAACTCATTTTGGTCATTTGAGTGATTGTAGGATTTCCTTACAAGAAAACTGCTCTATCCATTTTACTACTAAGTGTAGACTTGGTGATTCCAGGAGTGGAATCAGCAAGGTGTCCCACCCTCAGGGCCCACCCTGCATCCCGTGTCCCATAGGACATTGATAGGGCAGTTTTCACTGGTGGATCTGGGGGCTTTTGTGACTGAGGAGACAAGGGGAGCCTGCCAGAGAACAGGGGCTCCTGGCACATCGTGCTGGTCAAGACAGGGTGTGCACTGAGAGCTGGTGGCTCTGCAGAGGAGGAGAGGAATTGTTTCCATGTCCAGCTGGGGTGTGGGGGTCTCCTTTAATAGCACAAACGCAGCCATCAGCTCTGCACGCCGACTGCTGTCCCCCTGCCATGCCCACCTGGGGGGAGGTGACAGCTCTGCCACCTCTCACCTTCCCATGGGTGGCCTCTCCACCTGGGAGCCAGGATGGAGACACAGTTGGAGGGGAGATGTTTGTGCAATGGTGGTGGGAAACAGCTCCAGTTGAAGTCGAGTTTCATGTAGTGGTTCTACTTGGGATATTATTTTTTTCCTACAAGAAAAGCCCATCCCAGCAGGATGCCCTGCCGCCATGAAGTGCTGATCCTTCTCCCACTGCCTGGTGAAGCCGTGCAGGCTGCCTTGCTCCAGCCCCAGGACCTGGCTCACAGGGAGGCTGGGGGCTGCCTTCCCTCGTGCTCCCACACCGAGCCTCTTTCTGCTTCCCTACTCCCGCCTTCCTCCTCCTCCCGCAGCATCTGCTCCGGATGTTTTTTCCCTGAACTGCAGAAGCTGCATTTTTCCAAGCTGAATTTCCTTTGTTATTTTTTTTTTTAATCTCTCCAGGGCCCCCTTCAGATTGCTTTGCTCCTTTCCACCCTCTCCAGTTTATTATCCTCTACGAATGTTATTAACATGCTAATTAGTCCCTAATTGCAATTGCCGATGAAGATGTCAGATAGGGCTGATGCTAACCCTGATCCTTCACTGTTTTTCCCTGAATCCTGTGGATTCCTCTGTACATCTCCCATCATCTTGGTTGTGTTTGGTTTCGCAGAGGGATGCTCACGTGTGTGAGTGAGATTGCTCCCCTAGGAAAGACTTGCTGAGAGCCAGCACAGGGTGTTTTATAAACCCCCCCAGGGCCAGGCTGGTGATGGGTGCAGCTCTGAGGGACACTTTCCAGCCGGTCCCAAGGTTTTGCCTCAAAGGCAGGTCATGACTGGCTCTCCATGACTGGCTCTCCTCTCTTGAGAGGCAGGAGGGAAAGGATTTTGGAAAGTCGAAGGGTGGCATTTGCCATCCCGCCTATACACTCAACCCTCTGGCTGCTCGGGCACTGTGCAAAGGTCTTCCATGCCTATAAATAGGCAGAGAGGTAGGCAAAGAGATGGGAAGATGGGATGAGGACAGGCGGGGAGCCAGCCCGGGCCGGCGTCCGGAGCTCTCGTGGCCTTCGTGCACACAAGAGGTGCGGTTTGTCCCGGCCACGCTGTTCTCAGCAGGCAAGGTTTGCCCCCGCAGAGAGCCTATTTTTGAACACAAAACCCCCTGATTACCTCTTGGAGGTGCTGCAGAGAGCTGGGGCTGCCTTGTTGTCCGGGCGAGGTGTCCTGGCTCTGCCGTGGGACAGCGAGCCACGTGCTCCGAATAGCTCAGTGCAGACGTGGCCTATGGAGATGAAATGTGGCTCTTGACCGATTGCGAATAAATCAGGGTCAGGAGCTTGAATGCTGGCCAAGAAACCCAAAGGGATAAAATATAGCCTCTCTACAGACTGTTAGCAAACAGCACGTGGGCTGAGATCTGCTGGATAAATTTATGCGCTGTGAATTGTTCACCCAGCTGTAGTGGAGGGATGGATGGACCCACAGAGAACTGATAACCATATGTGGTGGACATGCCTTCGGTGCTGACCTTTAGAGGCTTCAGCAAGGCTGGGAGGTGGCACGGTGACGTCTTCTTAGGGATGCCACCGCGAGGGAACGGGACACATGTGTTGCTTGATGTGAGGGAGGTGGATTCAGGCTCTGTGCGTCCAGGACACAGGCTGGCAAAACAAATTGCTGCTCCTGACCTTGGTTTTTCCCATCGTGCCGTTTGACACGGATTGAGGATGCATACCAGGCTTTTTGCCTTTGCTTAGTTGTTTCCAAGCTCGGGGGACTTGCCAGCCTGAGAGCTCCCATTCCTGGTGCAGCCCAGGGAGATCAGTTTAAAGTGGGAGGTGGTATCAGGGGAAAAGTGAAAAGTTGGGATTCTCACCCAATTCCAAGCTGTGGGCACAGGGCCTGCAGCACTCAGTGTCACCCATTTCAGGTTAAATGCTGGGAGCTGGCAGCACTGCCCTGGCCCTGGGGGCTGCTTCCTCTCCCTCACCCCGAGTTCCTTGTAGCCACAAAGGGGAACATTGGCTTCATGTTGGGGTGAAACATCCTGGTGTCAGAACCAGCTCCAGGCAGGCTGACTTAATGAGACTTTGGGCTCAATTCAGCTGCTTTAAACCGGAGAGGTGGGCCTGAGCCCAAAACACAGAGCCAGACAGCCTCATCCTTGTCCAAACCGCAGAGAAGCACCAGTGGTTTGTGACTGGTCCCTCCTTTCTCCAACCAGTCATCTGCTTCCCACCCTCCACCCCGGGATGCTGGATGTGTGCATGCTGCCATCAGAGGAGCCTGGCTCATATTCGTGTGTCAGCATCTTACACATCCACAGCTCTGTCCTGGCCTTAGCCCAGCTTGCTGTGGTGACCTGACCCCCCGTGGGTACCAGGCCCTGCGCCCTGCTCTGCCTATGAGAGGGCCACTGCTCTCTGTCCTCATCTCATTTTACCCCAGTGCTGCAGGGGGAACCTGAGCTCCCCCAGCTGTGTTTCAGAGAAATGTGGAGGAGAAAAGTATCCCCGTTTTAGGGGGAAGAAGCATTTCTCTCTGATGCTGGGCCAGTCCTGCCCTCCAGGGCTGGCTGGGCAATCTGCCTTCCCCGGGCTGCAGGGGATGTGGAGGGGGATGTGAACTTCCCCTGCTTTCTGGGATTCGCAGCATTGTTTTGAAGGTGAGGCCTGGGAAAAGAGGCTTTTTTGGAGGCTGGGCATCCGTGCCAGCCTGGGAATCCTCACTGGGATGGACCAGTGGCCGGCTGTGCCCGGCATGTCTCCTGCACTGCTGCAGCAGGGTGATCCCCACTCCTGCAGACAGGCTGGCTGATCCATGTCCCACCTCCGTGGCCCATCCCTCAGCTCCCCCTTGCTGCACCCCCTGCACCCCCTGTGTCTTTGCCTCGGGCTGTGACTTTTGACACAGGCAGGACACATTTAACAGTGTGCTCTGAACGCTTTGCAAGTGGCCACCGGTGGGTTGAGAGCCGTGGGGCTGTGTCACAGCTCCTGCTGGAGTGACACCAGGGCTGGCATCACCATCCCAGCCAGTGCTGGCGACCCCCCTGTCCCAGTGGCCGCTGGCAGAGGATGAGACTCACCAAAGGCTGGTGGCTCTGCATGTGAGGGTGAAGGATCCCCACCGTGCCTCGCACCGCCGTGCAATTCAGTCACCTCACTTGTTCTCTTTACATTTGTTTAGACCTCATCAGAGCAAAACACAGCAAGTTTTTAATGCTGTTTTACCCACCAACATGTTTTTCCTTTCTCCGTGTGGCAGATTTTGACAAAATCTTTGAAGGAAACCACAGGTAACACCTGGAACAGTGAAATCAGTGTGGTGAAGTGTGATGAGGATTGGGTGTGCCTGTTGCTTTTGGTGGGGCAGCTCAAAAAAGCCCAGCACTGCAGAGGCAAAGACATTTTGAGGGAAAACCTTTATTTTTAATTTTTTTTATTTAAAGGATGTGATTCAACAAGAACCTGTGGGTTGGTCAAATCTAACCTCCTACCTGGACACATTTTTGGTTGCTGTGGGTGGAATTTGTGACTTTGTCACTCTATGGATTCCCACCCCACTGGCACATCCACTTGCTGGGAGAGCCTTCTCCCAAACGAAGAGGGGTTCGCAGCTAATTGGTACAATCAATATTTGTTTTGCGAATGCAATTGGAAGGAAAGAGGGATTGAGAGCGCCAGAAATTCAATTGACCTGTAAAAACAGATACGGTGTAAAGGGAATCCTTCCCCTGCCAAGCAAATATTTAGAAAGGAGAAGCAATAAAATGAATAAGCAACAAAGTAATATCCTGCCTCCACGGCTGCCGGAGGCTGCTGGGAAGGGCTGCTGCCCCTGATGCTGCGATAACCCTGAGCAGACGAGTGGCAGGAACCCGTTTCCTAGAGAAAGCATGTTTGCTTTTGCCATCTAATTCATCAAAAGCTCATCCTGCTGCCTTGGCAGCACTGGGACCTGTCTCAGGTAGCCTGGCAAGCTGGGCACTGTCCCTGTACCCCCCTGCGACCATAAACCCAGTAGTGGCACAGGGGACAGGGGTGTCCCTGCCCCCTTGTCTCCTCTTGTAGGGGTCTTCTCTTTGCTGCCACATCCCTGCTCAGCCTTCTCTGGTGCCTCGGTGGTGGGAGCACACCGGGGAGGGTTGTGGGTGCTGTGGGCTGTGAGGGGTGAGTGGGAAAGAGCATCAATAGTTCCTGCCTGGAAGGACATTCCGGTGCGTCAGTGCTCAGCCTCAGCACTCCTTGGTGTGAAAATCGAAATGGTTAAAAGAAAATTTTAAAAAAAAAAAAAAAAAGAAAAGATATATTTTAGATCAAAAAAGCTCCAGAAAAACGTTTTGGGGAGGGAGTGGTGAGATGGCATCCAGCCAGGGCTTTGGCTGGATGGAGCAAAGCACCCGAGTCCCTCTTTGCCAGATGGCTCAGCATCCCTGGGCACGGCCCTACAGTGTGACTTGAACTTAGGCTGAATTTAAAAATCTCTGTGGAAAGCTAAGATTTTCCAGAAAAAAATTATATATGTATATATATACACACATATGTATATATGTATAAAATAGAGCAAATAGAACAAAGAGGAATAATTTTATGGGGAAGCTCTTAACCAGCTCCAGTGCTGAGCATCTTTAGGCCACTTTGGAGCCTTTTGAGCATCTTGCCACTGTGGTGGCTGTTGACCCCTCTGATTGGTGTCAGGATCTGAGACTTTGTGTCATTTACTGGCGTCAGTTATAGCCTTTCCTGAGGGCTCCTGGAATCACCTTGAGATGCATTCACTACACAGAAATCAAAAAGAGGTTTGGATTTGCCTTGGTGTATTACTGAACTTTCAAGAGGACATTGGCTAAAAAATGTGAGCTTCCTCATACTGAAGAGGAAAAAGCTCTAGAGAAGATCAAGCAAGTTTTGAACTCTTAATAATGAAGATTTCCTGAGGTTTTATCCCTCTTATAGTAAGACTGAGCCCCTCTAGGATGCTCTGTACCTCCCAGAAGCTGATGCTCAGGCCCACAAAAAGCAGAGCTCTGGTTTTCCACACGTGAGATGTCATTAGCAGGGATCATGAAGGATGAGCTGCTGCCCATGGCTGGGCTGGCTCTGCCTCTGCGTCCCCAGACCACTGATGGCACAAACCCCCCCCCCGTCATGTGCCATCATCTGTTATCTCATCCCTGTCTCAAGTGCCACGAGGCTGGAAAACACACCCCAAACATTTATTTCTCCCGAAACCCCGTCCTGAGAGCGCACACCGGGAGAGAGAGAGCAGCAACATGAGCTCAGCGGAGTGGCGGGGGGAAAAAAAAGATGGCTTAAATTTAATGTCTTTTTAGATGAGTATTTCCATTCATTCCAGAGCATATTCCTCTGGCATTTCCAGCATGCCTGTTTAGCCGAGTAGTTAACAAACTTCATGGAAACACATGTTATAGTGCTCTCTAGTGCACGGAGCTATGTATGAAGGATGCCTCTTCTGAGATATCTCCATGCGAGCGCAGCTTTTGCTCCGGAGCTGCCTGTTAGCCACAACAGCTGCTTCCCATTGTGGAAACGCTGTTGAGGGGGAAAAAAAAAAAAACAAAAACCAACCCTCAACCCCATCCCAACAACTTGACAACACACGCAGATGATATTTATGCAAAAGCCTGTGCGAGGGTGAGGGAAATAAAAGATAAGGCAAGAAATAACCCGGGCGGGAGAGCGCTATCTCCCTGCCGGCAGCGCCCGGTGCGCTCCCGCCGGTCTCTGTTTGCCGAGCTGCTCCAGAGCAGCTGCTCCCTGTGTCCGACTGGGTTTGCTCTGTTTAGCTTTTATACAGCCCAGCGATTTTTATAGCCACCACAGCGCCGGGAAGCTCCACAGGATATTGGCCGCCTCCTAATGAGAATTTGCCGCGTTGGCACGTCGGCACAAACGCCCCGTGAATTTTAAACGCCTGGGAAACGGCAGCTCCTGCAGCCTCATCCCTGGATGCTCCCAGAGTCCTTGGGGGGAACGTGGGTTTTGTGTTTAATAAAGGGAAAGGCAAGCCTTGATTGTAGCCTAGGAGACTCGAGAGCAGTCGAGGCTCCTGGCTGGACCCTGTGCACCCGCACTGGGCTCGGTGGTGATGCTCCAGGAAAGCCTCACGAGGCCAGGGGAGCCCACACTGCCCTGGGCACTCAGGGATTTGGGGGATCCTAAAGGTGAGGTTGGACTCGTGGATCCAGACAGGCGTTGAACTCAGTCCCCTGGATTTGCCTGATCCCTTTTCGAACCTGTTGGTACAAGGTGGAGGTGAATTTTTGGCAACACAAGGGAGTTGGGGCTGGAAAGGACTGGAAATCTTCCCAGTCCTCCTTCTGCTTGGAGCGGGGCTGACTTGGATGTGGATCAGGTTGTTCAGGGCTGGAACCAGTAAAGTATTGGCTGTGCCCAAGGAATGAGATTTGTCTGTTTGATCTGAACGTTCTACCTTTCCTTTCCTTTGTTTTTTATTGCAACTCTCCTTTTGAAAATCTGAATGGAAAATAGAAAGGTTTCGTTTTGGTTTGTGTCTATATTAATTTTCCATCACAGGAGGTTTAAAAAAAAAATCAGAAACAAATACAATGACTTGCAAGAGAGAGTACATTAATCTGGAGCAGAATGAAAGTAGCTCCTTCCCCCACGGTGATACAGCACGTCAAAAAACCAGCGTGTCTGTAAAATCCCCAAGGGGCTGGGAAAGCCAGGCTGCAGGAGGTTTCAGCCAGGATATCTTTTTCTTGGAAAACAAACAAAAAAAGAATAGTTTTCAAGATCGTCACATTTTTATCCACAAAATGAATGACATGAACATCATTTCCTTCTCTCCTGGTTATTCCTGCCCTGCTCACAAAGCCAGCCAAATCGGGGTGGTGGTAGCAGCGATGGCACATCCTCTTGCTCCTGGTGACTTTGCTTTTCCATCATTTGCCTCTCCATTAATCTCAGTACAAACAAAGGCTCTGAAGAGACAAGCTGAAAAGCTCCTGGGGGTACGTTTAAATCAGTCCTTTCTAATAATGTCTGTCGACCTCTCTGTGGAAGCACTGCTCCCCAAGGAAAGGACACGGAGCTGCGGCAGTGTGCTGAAATATGGTGGGGTGTAATTAATTCTGACCTCTGGCTCCCGCTCACTCACTCTCAATATTAAATTTGACTAGTGATATTGTGGTTTTTCAATTATCCTTGTTTTCTTGGGGGCATGGGGAGGATGAGGGGGGCCGCTGCTCAAAATTCAGCTTGGTGGGAGATGCATCGCTTGGATGCAGAACTGCTGGGCCAGATGGGATCGATCCTTGGGTTGGCTTCACTGGGATGGTGTTTGGGCTTGGATGTGGTATTGTGTGTGCCTCTCCCCCTCCTATCTCTGTCCCTCCTGTCTCTAAAACCTGGTGCTTCATCGGTGCTGGGATGGGACCAGCTCCGTGTCTGATGCTACACACTGTTCTTGAGGGTGGGGGGGACACAAAAAGAACTGCCTTTAGGGAAATGGGGAGGAAAATCAGCATTTTGGTCTTGTCCTTCTGGCCTTGGCCAGGAGATCACTTTCTGGCCACTCCTGCAACCAGCAGAGGGTTTTTATCAGGCTCCTGGAGGGGGGACAGAGCCATCAGCTGCTGGAGGACCTTGTTGGTGAAAGTCTTATTAGCGTGTCCTTGGTCAGAAATGGAACAACTCAAAAGCAGCCTTGGAAGAAGATAGGCACTTGCTTGACCTTTTACTTGGACTCAGGGAAGGCTTGAGGATTGCTGGTGTGTTTTGGCAGCGGCTGCTGGCTGGGAAGGCTTCGTTTGTCTGTTTACTTAACCCCATCATTGTAGCAGTGCCCTTGCGTGTCACGCCGTGGTCTCTGGAGGGTCCCAGAGGTGTTAAGTGACCACTTCTGGACCCCGTCCAGGAGTCAGGGGCGAAGGTGCCCCTTCCTGGGAAAGCTTGGATGGTTCCCATGTAGCAGAACGAGGATTGAACAGCCCAGCATCAAGCCCCTCTCCTCTGCTGTCCCCTCTTTTCCTCTCTGCCACCACCCCCCCACCGGTGTCCTCTGCCGTGGGACCAGGCCCCTGGGGGGGACACGGGACCTGCTCAGGTACGTGCATCAGAGCAGGAGCTCCTTCAGGGATGCTCCTGCAGAACACCCATGCATTGGCCCCATAATTTACCCTCTTCAAAGCCTCTGGGTCCCTGGATGGGGCTTCCCCTTTCTCCACACCTCAGCCACCCCCAGTACTGGCTCTGCTTTTGAGAGCAAGTTGTGCTTTTTGGCATCCTCCAAAGAGGTGTGCAGGGCTGGGATGTGTGGCACAGGTGGATGCTGGATGGAGTAGAACCACTGGGTTAGGGCCCCAGGAGAGCTGGGTTAGGTGAAGAAAGGTGAAAAGCAGGGCTCTCAGGCTTCACCTGCCTTCCTCGCCCTCCTGGCCTCTCGGAGCACACAGCCACCAGCCAATGCTCAGGGGTGAATCTGCAAGAGACCAAATCTTTGGCTTTTTGGACTCCCTGCTCCCTGTGGCAGCAGCAGCTCAGCTGGACCCTGGGGAGAACTTGCACCCCAGGGCTGTGGAGGCGAGCTCGTATCAGCCCCTGGGGTGAAATAAGCCCATTTCAGGCCGGTTGCCATGTCCCCTCAAAGTGTCGGAAGATGCATTCAGGCAGGAGGAATGAGAAGGGCTCGAGCTGGGGGGGAGGGAGGAGAAGGGAAATTAAAGGAGGAAAAAAAAAAAAGGAAAACGCCACTTGCTGCAGAGCGAGCGAATTCTCCAATAAACCTGAATCTGCTGAGAATACATTTTACAAACATGCAGCGAAGTTGGCCGCTTTTGTTTGGGCGTTTGTTAAGCATTAACTAAAGAATGCCATGGTCCAGCCTGCTCGGTGTGAAACCTAATTCTCCCCCTTTCTGGAGCCATGGCATGGAGTGCTCAATTTTTTTCTCTCTGTAGGACTGCAGCCTTCTGGTACTCCAGCCAAAAAACACTCATATTTTAGCAAGCTTAGCCCCGGCCCCGTTGCCAGGCAGTAAAGCGAACACTTGTCCGCCTCGGGGGGGAGGGAGCTGGGAGACAGGGAAGGGTCAGGAGAAGAGTCCCAGGGAAAACATCCCCCCTCTGTCCCACTGGAGAGCTCCCTGAGGGCTTGGGGTGCACAGGGAGGGAAGTGAGGGTGGCTGTGGGCACTTTCCTCCATCAGCTTGGGAGCCTGGAGATGCGGTGCGGGTTTGGAGGTGCCTGGGATGGTTGGTGCTGAATTGCTGTCTGAGTTGTGCTGCCCATGCCCAGGATGTGCCAGCCTGCTCTCCACAGCGCTGAGATGGACTCGGCTCTTTCTGGACTCACTCCCGTGGTCTCAGTGTCCCTCTTGCCAGGGCCAAGGATCCATGTGGTGCCCCGTGGCTGCAGCTGGGGGATACCCTCACTGTCACCATCCCCCGTCCTGCTTGGCCGTGGTCCATGCCCTCTGCCTCATCCTTTGGCTCCGTGAGGGTCGGAGCAGGGACAGGGTGACGTGAGCCCAGCAGCAGCAGGGCAGTGGCTCATTCCCAAGGCGCGGGTGCAGGGTTGACAGCGAGTGGCATTTTTCCACTGCCAGCCTCTCTGACATCCCCCCTTCCAGCGAGTGACAGTGAGTGAGAAGGTGACCAAGTGCCAAGACAACTCAATCCGGTGTCCTGACTCCCTGTGGCACTCACTGCCAGCCTCTCCCACGCCCTTGGGCCACGTGTGGCCCTTGGCTCATCCCCACGCCAGGGTCATGGCCGTGGTGGGATTCACCATTTGGAGACGGCTCTGAGTGGCCAGGCTGGAGCATCCCTGGTTGCTCAGGATCTGCTCAGGCTCCTCTGAGCCACGATGACAACATGGGGTGAGTTGGGCAGGTCTCTGCACAGGTGCGTTGGAAAACCCAGCACTCCTGCCGGCTCACTCAAGGGCTGCCCCTGCCCCTCTCACCACACCCCTGGCGCAGGCAGGCCGGGAAGCAGAGCCGCCTCACCTTCCCCGCTGCCCAAACCCGAGCTCCGCGCGGCGATTGAGGTTTGTCCGTCACGATTTAATATCGGCGTCCCTGCCCGGGAGGCTCGGCGGGGCCGCCTTTGCATGCGGGGCACGCAGACAGACAGCAGCCGGGAAGCGCCCGTCAATCACAGCCCCTTTCAGCCTGACACCTCCGGAGAAAGGGGGAAAGAGGGGGCGGTGGCTCCGCTGGGAAACTGGGGCTGCTCCCGCCACACCCCGGTCCGTCGGGAAGGCACGCGAGATGCAGCATCCCGGAGGTGGCTTTGGCCGCGTGTTGACATTTCTAGGTTTTGGTGATGCTGCGTGGATGGGAAAACCCCAAAGGAGATGTTTGGGATGCTTTGTTGGGGAAGAGGAGTGGTGTGGAGAAGTGGGGCTGCGTTTTGGGGGGTTATGCCTTGTGCTGCCAGAAATGTCGCGCTTTTGGGAATGCCCAAATATTTTGCTTCTTGAAAGCCGCCACCCCCACCTTTCGTCTTCAAAACTGCAGATTGTCATTTCAAAAGGGACCTAAACATTAAAAAAAGGAAAAAAAAAAGCGAAATTAATCAATACAACAACAGGAATATTTTTAAGATCAGACACAAAAGGCTACGTGTGCTGATAAAAATTACTCACATCACTGTCTTTTTTTCCCAATTCCTCCTAAGTTGAGTGTGTTGGTTTCATTTACAAATACTGTCAGTGCTTCAATGAGGTGTTTGCTGAGCTGCTGGTAGCAGCCTGGTTCTCCACCAAGCATCCCAGTGCTGAGCAGGTCTCCCTGTCTGGTGCCCTGGCCAGCTTCCCACCTGGCTGAACAAACCCAGTGCTGCCAGGCAGGCCTGACTTACCTTTGGAACCACAGGTTATGGAGGGAAAAGAAAACCCTACTGAGAACTAAAAGCATCCCTGAGATGGCATAACTGAAGGTTGCGATTTCGGGGGTGGGAATTTGTCCTTGTTTTAAAGTTGAAGTCCCAGATCCCATCCTTCTTCTCCTGTAGGGAAATGTAATCTCAGAGTCCCCTCCACAGGAGCAGGGAGGCACAAAGAGAGGGGAGAAAAGATGGCATTTGCTCTGGGGCCTGCTTGCAGCAGGAGAGAGCTGGGCATGGAGCTGAAGGTCCCAGAGACGGAGGAAAACCTCTCTGGATCCAGGCTGGTTTGTCTCACTCAGGCTAAAATGTTCAATTAATTGTTAGAGCTGGTGCTGCAAGGAAATCTTCCTTCAGCCACATCTCAGGCTGAGCAGGGGAGTTGCAGCTGGGTTATTATGCAGGTTGCACCCTGTGTGGGGTTATTTATTCCCAAAGGGCAGCATCCATGCATGGAGTTACCCATGTGTGGGGCTATCCATGCACGGGGTTATCTGTTATCCATGCAAGCTTTTGTTCCCTGGTCCCTGTAGAGTGGCTGCTACAGTCTGGCTCTCAAGGGAGCTGGGACACCAGCAAGACCCTTTGCTCCCTCTACGTTACGACCTGTGGCAGACTGTGTTATTTCTGCCTGTGACCTTTTAGTGCCTGAGGTCTCAGTTTATTGTGTGTTTATAAGGAGCTCTTCATGGTTTCATACTGTGCAAGAGGTTTTATGGGGATTTCTCTGCAGCTCACGTTGCCCAGGGACAGGGGAATCCTGCACTGGGCAGTGAAAGACACCTGGACTGGCCAGCACCCCTCAGTGGGAGCTGCTTTGGAAATAAAGTCGTTTATTCAGCGACCTAAGAATGGCTTTAGGTGTCTGATACCAGGCAGTCATTTACCTAAATCTCACACCTTCCTGCTGTGCAACATGCTTTGGGCTTGGAAATATCCACTGCTGTGTTGGTGCTGCTGGGGCTGGTTGGCAAAGATCTGTGGCTCTCTAATAAGTGCCTTGGAAACAAATTTTGGGTGCATTTATTCGTGGAGATTAGATGGCAATAATGTAATATCTTATCAATATTTTATTACTGAGAGCAGTTGGTAATCTCAACAGGTAGGGCTTAAACATCATTTAAACAGGATGAGAATGTGTTGCCAGATGAATACAAATCGCCTCCACTTTGACATGAAAGCGACATAATTAAAGATGAAGTGACTACAGAAATATTAACACAAGCCAGTGTATCTTTGAGCTGAACAGGAAAAAAATGACCCTTCAGAAGGGATGCTTTCAAGGGAATACACATCCCTCTCTTCCCAGGGCAGTCGTAGGGATGTTGGCAATACATCTTAGTTGTATGTAAACTTGGGGAATTAAACTTGAATGTAGAAAAATAAAAGCTACTAATTAGCAATATGTAGAATTATAAACTCCCTAACCTCTACCTTTTATTTGAAGATTTCCCACTTTCTGTGGTGACGGTAGTGTTTTATAAAAGCTTTATAACACCCCTTTCCTACTTCTTTGGGAATGCCACTTTTTGCTGAGTGTGACCAGGATTTGGCTGGCAGTGGGGAGAGTGCTGCACCTGCTGTTTGCCGACACTGTTTGAGGAAAACCTGGGAGGGAGAAGGCACTTTTTCAAATGATCCCCATTTTCTGATAGTTTTCCCGCGAGGGTTTTGTGTACATCTGGTCCTCCGCTTGTCAGGACGGGGCTGATTCAGCACATTTCCTACGTGGGTTTTTGTCACAGCCAAAAAAAAAAAGGAGATGGGATTGAAAGCCTGCTGGTGGCTGCAGGGCTGCCTGTCCCCTCCCCAGCCCCACAGCCCCCAGCATCCCCCAGGGATGACATTTGGGGTGGGGACCGTGGAGGTGGGAGCACTCTGGGGCCAGTGGAGGACTGGATGCAGCACTCCCCGTGCAGGTCCCTGGGGCATCCCCAGGCTGGGACTCGGGCACTGCTCGGGGGTAACCTCTGCAGGATGTGTGCTGACTTTTGACTTCTCTTTCTGGGCCAAAGTCACCAAGACAGGGGAATAATAATGTCCAGTTCCCACAGATATTTCAGACAAGACTGGGTAAACAGTGTTTTTTTCTATATGATGTCCAAGCCAAGAACTTGCATATCTGGGTGTGGCAAAGAGGTTCTGCTTTGATACCTTCAAACATCTCTGTTGGTTATCCCATTTACTGAAAATATCTGGCCTAAGGTTAATTCCAGGTGCCTCCAAGTCCTCTCAAGCCAACACTGATGCTGCCACCTCTGCTCTTCTCACCTCAGTTCCCCCAGCTGTAAATCATTGATCATTCTCAGTAAGGATGTTTAAAGTCAGAGAAAGAAGAACTCTGTTTCAACCTAAAGTGTTATTGCTGTTGTTATTATTATTGGCTTTTAAGTCTAAAGCCACTGTCTTGAAACCTGGGAACGGTTTAATTAGGGATGCCTCAAACGCTGTCACATCAATGTCGAAGAACAAGCTGAGCTTTTCCTTTTCCTCTAGACACATCAAGTCTTCAGTCTGGCACTGGCCTTAACCCCAAATTTGCCGTCTTGGAGATTTTTATGATTTATTAGTCACTCCTGATGTGTTTGCAAGTGGGAATGGGGTGACCCAGGCCAGAGGGATGGGGTGGTTTGTGGGTGAGCGAGCATGGGGATGCTTTCTTCAGGTGCTTGTGGAGAGGCACGGATGAGCTCCCTGACCCCATTGCTGTCTCCAGCATCTCCTTGGCATGAGCTGGAGTGAGGTGACACGTGGAGTTGGCCTGATAAATCCCATGTGGATGTGGTGGTCGTACCTGGGCTCTTGGGCTTGATACCCTTTTTTTTTTTTTCACCTGGAGCATCTGGGGTCTTCATCACTTGACCACGTTGATGGTAAGCACCTGGTAAGCCCCAAAACCGCTCAAGTTGACCCAAAAGCAGCATCCCCCCATCGACACCGGGTGAGAGCGCAGCTGAGAGGCGCTGTGGGCTCACTCTGGAGTGCCAGCGCTGTTGTCCCCAACCCCTCAACGCCACCCACCCACCAAGGGGGTGACACAGCGACGCCGCGCTGATGCCCATCTCCCCGCCGTGGGTACCCCAGCCCTTGTCCCGCAGCCGCGGGGTGTCACAGCGGGCTGTCCTCTCGCTTGTCCCGCAGGCTGTTCGCGGTGAAGTGCGCGGGCTGCCTGGAGGCCATCGCGCCCAGCGAGCTGGTGATGCGCGCCCAGAAGAGCGTCTACCACCTGCACTGCTTCTGCTGCTGCGTCTGCGAGCGGCGCCTGCAGAAGGGCGACGAGTTCGTGCTGAAGGAGGGGCAGCTCCTCTGTAAGGGCGACTACGAGAAGGAGCGGGAGCTGCTGAGCTTGGTGAGCCCGGCTCTGTCGGATTCTGGTAAGGGGCCGCCCGCGCCCGGCGTCTCCCTGGCTGGTCCCGCTCCGAGACCCCTCGGGGGGTCTGGAGGTGGGGTTGGGGCTCGCTGCCCTGAGTTTCTGCCCTTTGGTCTGAGGGGATAAGCTCTGTAAGCACCATTGGATCGTCCAGCCCGTCTCTGCTGCCTGGGTGGTGAGGGCCTGAGCAGGGGGCTCAGCAGGGAGGGGCTGCAGGGCTGGAGGGTGCTCTGTGGATTGTCCCATCTCCTAAGGCTCATTTCTGTAAGGATTTGTGCTCCTGGCCTGTGCAGAGCACCTGCACCCCACCCAGGAGCTGTACAGCTTCCCCTGAAGTGGGAGGGAGAGCTGGCCACTGACTGCCTTGGGCTAAACCTTTGTCCCTCCCCTGTGCCCCGCTGTCCCTGCCTGGGAAAGGCTGAGAAAAAGCCGTGAGCCACCTCTGCTGTGGTCACTGCTTTTAATAACAAGGGGAAACAGGGGCACAGAGCTGAAACATGAGTCTGCAGACCTTGTGTCCCCAGCAGCTTCCGAGCTGATGGCCAGAACCAGCCTGCTGACCCAGCATGGGGATGCTGTGGGGACCCTGCAGAGCCGAGGGGGCTGCAGCAGAGGTGGCACTGTGGCTGGAAGTGGGCAGGGGGCCGGCATCCTCCTCCAGCCAGGGTGTCACGGCTGGGTTAGGTTGCCCAGAGCATCAGACCAGCATTAAAATATCTATCTGCAGTCAATGCAAATTAAATCCAAATGTTTCCCAGGAAGACAAATTTAGTAAGAAAGCCCAGCACTGGGGACTGGGAGGATGGAAGTGGTCTGATGATCTGCTAGCCGAAATCCTCGTGATAACACCATCCCCACAGAGCCCTGCTCCTCTCCAGGCTGGTGCCCTTGCCTGGGTCTGTCAGTTCCCCTTAAAATCCCTCACTGGGGAAAAGTCTGCTTTGTGGAGGGAAAGGATTTACCTTTGAAATTCTCTGCTCTGGAAAGGGCTGCCAGCAACTGTGCGGGGGGCCAAGTGGGGCTGTCTTTTCCCTGCTGGAGCAAAGCATTGGATTTTAAAAAAGTAGACATCAAGATTAGGAGTGGGTTGTTAAGGTGTGAAGCATGGACACGACAAAGCCTGGTGCTCTCTGTCACTGGAGTGCTGCAGCTGGGAGAAGATTTGTGAAGGGATGGGGATGGTTTTTGTAGCTACAGAGCAAAATGTATTAAAGATTTCTCTTTGATACTGTGCTCTGCAGTGAAAGCCCATGTGTCTTGCAGCACTGCCTGGGTGGGTTCTGTGTCAGCTCTGCAACCCTGCTTGCTCAGGAGAAAAAAGTCCTCCCTGCAAATAACAGTGGTGGTGTTTAAAAAATAGAGTGAGGCCACGGGAGGAGGTGGCTGGGGGGAGCTGGTGAGTGATGCTCCAACTCCGGAGGAGCTGGAGAGGCAGAAGTGCAGGAGGATCCAGCACACTGGCGCTGGCTCTTCCCTTAGCCCTGGGAAAGTCCTTAACTGATTGAAGAATTGCTATTTTTTCCTCTGGGATGTACAAAACTCTTTCAGTTAAAATAGGAACCAATGAGGAGATGTCATGCGGAAGAGAGAGCAGATCAGCCACAATGGTTTGGGTGTGTTCCTAGTGGGGGAAAAGGGCAGCTGGGGAAAGGTTGGGGAGCCTTTCCTCCCCAGCGACTCATTAGCCTGTGGTCCAGCCCTGCTGCCAGCGGCTCCGGCCAAACCAAGAACTTCAGCTTAGCAAAAACCTCCCGGGGAAAGACTTATTTTGGTGGAAACTCCAGCTGAGACCTGAGGGATGTGAAGGGCCAGTGTGGGAGTCAAAAGGGCAAGGCAACCCCTTGGCTGAGCAGAAACCTAAACCAAAGCCCCTGACATGGCCTGGCAGCCTCTGACTGGGGGGTCTCAGCCCTTCCCATCTCCCCACAGACCCCATAGCTTGGCCCCACCACCATCCCTGTCTGCTTTTGGTGGCTACCAGCTTTGTCTTGAGACATTGCGTGGCTCTGGGGACAGTGCCACAGCAGGGACCAGCCCAGGTACACATCCCCTGTGGATGCCCAATGTGTGGTGGCTTCTCCCCCTCCTGCTGCATCCCCCCCAGACCCCATTGCCGTGCCAGGAGATGCAGAGTGGTGTCCCCTCCCCGGCACCACTCCTGGATGCCCTTCACCAGCTGCATGAGAGGAGCTCGTCCAGCCTCTTCCCTGTCCCCCTCTGGCTGCTTTGAAGCCCCCCAGCCTCCCTCCTTCCCTCCCCCAGGCCGCCGCACACCAAGGGCCACTTTATGAGAAAGCGCAGATAAAAAGCGAGCCATATGTTGTCTGTAATCTCCCAAACCCTCGCTTCAATTACTGCCTCCCCCGAGCCTCCGCCGCCCAGCCTAAGTAAACAAGCCCCTCTGAAAGAGGACCCTGCTTTCCAATTAAAAGCGTCCTAACGTTTCTCCTCTCCCTAAATCCTCCTGAGCGAGGAATGTCCCGGCCCCGGCGGCGGGATGCGGGCTCGGCAGGTCGGAGCGAGGGCACGCCGCACAATATCCATCGCCCCGGCCCCTTCCCAGGTGACGTCAGGGGCAGCCCCAGACACTCATTAATTTCTCCCCCCTCCTCACTGGGGAAAGGCTTGAAAGGGAGAGTTAATTAAAAGTAATACCCCGCCAAATCCGGCTTCACTTTTCCTTCTTTCCCTTTGACACTGGGAGGGATTTGGGGAGCAGGTGTTGGCGGGGGGAGGGCTTGGAGAGGCTGCTCTGAGCGGGTTTTCCCCCTTGGAGTGGGTTTTGAGCATCGTGGACTTGATGGGGCCCATGGCTCTGCCACGCTGGGCTCTGCCCTTCCTGGGCTGCAGGGCAGTGGGGTGCTCACCTTATGCCAGGGTGCAAACGGGTTCAGGCACCAGCTGACATTCCTTCTCCCACGATTTATAAAAATCCCCACCTTTCCATCAAAATTAAGCTCCCTCAGCTCTCAGGAAAGGCAGCAGCTTGGCAGAGCAGAGAGCTGGCACTGAGAAGGAGGCGGCAGCAGCAGCCACTGCTCAGCCCCATCAGCCACCAGAGACTCCACAGCCTGGGCCTCCCCTCGCTGGGGCTCTCACACCTACTCCAGGTGACACCCCTCGGGCTGGGACATGCAAGGAGACAGCAGTTTGTCTTTCCTGTTGGTGTGGGCGTGTTGTGGATGTGCCACAAGTGAGCAGGGAGCTCAAGCAGCAGCAGGACTCTGATTCCCAGGGGCCAGACTCAGCTCCTGGCTGTTTGGGGACTGCCAGCATGAAGAGCTCTCCCTGTCCCACCCCTCCCAGCCTGCTCACAGGGAAGGTCTCCGTAATGGCTGGAACCCAGGAGAGAACCCAGAATTGTGGAGAAGAGAGGTAACTGGTGCGGGAGAGCATTCTTGCTGCTCCACTGGGATCTTTGCCTCCCCTCACCCTGGAGATCTGCTCCCGTCTTTCCTCACTCCCACCTGGGCTGCCATTGGATTGGAATTTTTCTGGTGTGTATGGTCCATGATTAGCTCTTGCCATGGGGTTTGCCCTGGCCTGTTTTCACCATGAATTACTCTAAGCCAGGCTCACACTCCCTGGTGCATCCCCAGGCAGCCCCGGGATGGACTTGGGCCAAGCACAGCCTTGCAGAGCCCACATCCATATCAAACCAGCACTGATCATTGACCATTATCAAATCCCAGATGAACAGTGCAGGAACTTGCTGGAAAAGGCTGTAAGTGATTTATAGGTAGCCAGAGGGAAGGACCTGTGCTCTCAAACCTGCATCACAGCCCTCCCACACGGGCTGAGCAAGCCAGGTCATCAGCACTGGAGAGGCAGTAAGTGAGGAGAGCTGGGAAGAGGCATTGTCCACTTTCCCAGAGCAGTTCTGCCCAGTGAGCGGTGGAGAGCAGCAGGGAGATAGACCCCAGTGCCTGGGAATGCAGTGGAGCAGCACACCACAGTGAGTACCTGAAGAGTGAAGGCTGAAAGACCCTAGGTTTCTGTCCAGGGAGATTTAAAACTCCACAGAAAGAAGGAAATAACAGGCAGAAAGGTGCCCCTTGTATGTGTGATTAAAAGCCTGTGCCCTGAAGGGAGTTGTTCTCTGTGGTAGAGCAGATCAGGAGGGGTTTGTGAGGGGTTCTTGGCTGACATGTTGCCCTCTCTGAGCATCCCTGCTCACCCATCACCCTGACCTCCCCCAGCCTGGTCTGTCTGGGCCAGTCTCTGTCTCCACCTGGGTTGGGGAACAGCCCCAGGGGCCCAGTGGTCTTTGATCACTGCTGGCCCCTCATGTGGGTGTGTGCCTCTGTTCAGATGTGTCCCCAGCTGTGGCCTGGATGGAAATTCCTGTGGAGCAGGCAGAGATCTGTGTCTGGTGGAAGGAAAATCAGCTGTCCCAGGGTTTCACATTGCAGCTGCTCAGACTGTTGGGGAAAAGAAGAACCCAAAAGCACATCTGCTGCCTGAGCAGTCACAGACTTCAAGTGACAGCAGCTCTCCCCACTCTCTGAGCTGCCATGGGTCAGCCAGTCCCAAACCTCAGCTTCTCACACATACTCAGAACAAGATCCCCACCAACACCAGCTTGTTTTAAATCTCTCCGATTATTTTGACCGTGCTGGAGATGGTGTGTGCAGCCTGCTGTCTGTAAAGGACCTGCTTTTTTGTCATCCTTAGGCAAAAGTGATGATGAGGACAGCATCTGCAAGTTGGGCCAGGCCTCGGGGAAGGGCGCTGAGGACGGGAAGGATCACAAACGGCCCAAGAGGCCGCGGACCATCCTGACCACGCAGCAGCGGAGGGCGTTCAAGGCATCGTTCGAGGTCTCCTCCAAGCCCTGCAGGAAGGTATGGGCAGAAGGGCCCACGCTCAGCTGCCTCCATTCCTTGGGGATGTCCTGGGTGCTGGGTGCCCTGGCTGGTCTGACCCTTCCTAGTCCCCCCAAAAAGCTGAGTGGGCTGAGAGACGCCGCTGTCACTCTTCTCTCCCAGGTGCGGGAGACGCTGGCAGCAGAGACAGGGCTGAGTGTCCGTGTGGTGCAGGTCTGGTTCCAGAACCAGCGAGCAAAGGTGGGTACAAGAGGTGCCAGCGCTCATTGCTGAGCCTCCCTCCCTCCTGGCTTTGGCCAGGGGATGATTTCATCCTGGTTTTCTCCCTCTCTTCTCTCCCAGATGAAAAAGCTGGCCAGGAGGCAGCAGCAGCAGCAGCAGGACCAGCAAAACACACAGCGCCTGAGCTCAGGTACCCCGCTGAAAATTTGGGTTTCCCTATTTCCCAGCCCTCCCCAGGCTTCCCAGAGGAGCTCGGCCACCCAAAAACCAGCAGCCTGACTGTGCTGACGACTTGATCTTGTCTTGCAGCCCAGACAAACGGCAGTGGGGGCACGGGGCTGGAGGGGATGCTGAACCCCTACACCAGCCTGCCGCCGCCCCAGCAGCTGCTGGGCATGGAGCAAAGTGTCTACGGCTCCGACCCTTTCCGGCAAGGGCTCACCCCGCCCCAGATGCCTGGAGACCACATGCACCCATACGGTAGGGCTCTGGGGTTGGTCTCTTTGCCTTCTCTCCTTCAAAGAGATGCTGGGTTCTGGCGGGGTCCCCTCACTCCTAAATACCTTATGCTACTGATGCCTTTTTCGGGCTTACCTAAAAACAGAGGCCGGACAAAGTTAAGAGAATAAAAGCAGATATATTTAATGAAGGGCCTTCAGGTACATTAAGGGCAGATGAAGCCTCCCTAAGGGGCAACACCCAAGATGGATAATGGTCAAGAGTTTTTCAGACAGTTATAAGTTCAGTCCATTTACATATCAGGGGTTAATCCTCCAATTACAGCTTCAGGTAATGAAGTCATATTCCCCCCATTTGCTCCTCCCCAATTCACTTTTGTTTATACTTTTTGGGGCCTGAGGCAGTGAGGTGTCCTTGAATTTCAGGCCCAGAGGGGTCGTTTCGTCTGACCAAAATGTGAAGACAGTAGCTAACACTCTATATGGAGTTTAGAATTATACACTAAAGCAGTACAGGATTTGAAAAATATAAAAGCTAAAATCCTAAGGCATCACTACAAAAGCTGGGGGTACCAGGCAGCGTCAAGGTGCCGGAGGACGAAGCAGGCTCTGAACCCCTCCTGTCCCTTCCTTGCTTCCCAAGGTGCCGAGCCCCTCTTCCATGACCTGGACAGCGACGATACCTCACTGAGCAACCTGGGGGACTGCTTCCTCGGCACGGCCGACGCGGGGCCGCTCCAGGCACGAGTGGGAAACCCCATCGACCACCTGTACTCCATGCAGAACTCCTACTTCACCTCCTGAGCGCAGCGTGGTCCCCCCAGGAGGGCCGGCAGAGCTCCCAGGGTTGGGAGGGAGGGGAGCGACGCCGCTGGGATGCCGTCAAATAATGTTGTAGCTTGGGATTCCCAAGGAGCGAGTTAAGTTATGGGTTGCATAGTTTCATGTTTCTCTTAGGAGCCTAGGATTAGGGACAGGAGTGGTTTTTGCAGCTGGCTGGTGGATTTTCAAATTTCGAACGGGGACGCGAATTTCTCGTTTCGGCAGGGGGAGGGGGATTCTCCTGTAGGAGCATCCCAGTGCTGTAATCTTTAGAAAGAGCAAACTGCCGATACTCATGGGGAAAGCCTGCAGCATCAGCTGGGCTTTGAAATTTGAAAAGCTGACAAGGCTTTGGGGGGAAACACGAGGAGGAAAATGTTGCTGCAGGGTTTGTTTCTTTTCCCTCCGTTCCCCCAACAAGGTTAGAGCGCCCGCTGCTTAAACGTAGGGACTTTTAAGATAGATGTTCCTCATGCGAATATAGAAAGCTAGAAACCCCTAACATTGTCCCTGTCCCCGAGGACAGGGCTGTGTGTGTGGATGTGTGTGTGTGTGGGCACGCACGTGTGTGCGTGCAGAGCCGTGTGGCCGGGAGTGCTGCGCTGCACGGCCGCACCTGCCAGATTGTATCAACAAAAAGTTTATTTCTAAGTCTATCAGAAATTTACTGTACAGCAAAAGTAACTTTATTTTCAGTGTGAACCATATTTAAGGAAATACTCAGTGCACTTAAGTTATAAGAGGAAATAATTTACTTTTTATAAACCTTATGTTTCGGTTGCAAAAGCCCAGTGGCAGGGAAGGAACATCAGTTCATTTCAGGCAATAGGTTTGGGTTTTGGGGTTGGTTATTTTTGGTGTTCTCAGGTTGCCCCACTGGTTTCGAGGTGCAGTTGAAACACAAAGCAGAGCTGGGTCCAGAAACCTGCTTTTTGCCAGCAGATTGACGGGGACAGCGTGGTGGCCATGTCCTGTCCCCACCGCTGGACGTGTCCAGGAGGTCAGTGTGGGGTGGACGTGCTGGAGCTGGTGGACATCCCAGCCCATGCTTCTCCACCTTTTCCTTCCCCAGCAGGGCCCATGTTGCCTCCACCAACAACCCCATCCCATACCCTCAAATCTGGGTGCTAGGCTGGTGTGAGCTGCTGTCCTGGCACTGGGAAACGCTGCAGCCCAAGTCCCCACCCCTCGGGGGAGGCAGAAAGGAGGGGCAACCCTGCCTTTCCCACCCCGTGCTCAGCTTCATCCCTGCCAGCCCTGTGGGAACCTGGGGAAAGTTCTCCTTGGGGTCGAGCCTTCAGCAGCTGGCCCTCACCTCATCCCCGCTCTCGTTTTCATGCGTTGTGTCCTTTTGTGCTGCTGTTCACAAATGATGTAAGCGACAACCCGTAAAGACGTGCAAGTGACTGTGAGGCTCGAAACACTGGCTCGTCGCCGCCGTCCGGTCTGACACTGAATGTAGCAGGGTCTGGAGATGGCTGACCCGGCGGGAGATGCTGACAACACTGTCAGAAATCACGTACCGAGATGGAATTAAAAAGACAAAAAAAAAAAAAAAAATCTCTGTTAAAGGAAAAAGAA
>WEKY01001340.1:361791-383275 GCA_013390045.1 Picathartes gymnocephalus
TTTTTTTCAAATTGTACAGCAATACGCGTTTTTGGAAAGCTGGGCTATTATCTCTCCAATAGCAAAATCCAAACCAGAAAGGAGAAAGGGAGGGAGGGAGCACGAGAAGGGGGCCTTTGAAGTGAGCTGCCCAAATGAAACGTGTGACATCAGAGAGATGGCAGATAGCTGGCAGAACAAGGCGGCCTTTGAGCCCGCCTTGGGCCCGGCCAGCACGCACTTTACACCCCACCTCCCCAAGCTGGAGATGAAAGATGCCCCAGGCAGCCTGCCTGACCCCATTGCCTCTGCTATCTCCACTTGATTGCACAGTGTTTTGCTCCAAACAATTCTTCACTGTCTGGGCCGCACAGGTGAATCTCCCGGCTTGGCTGGGCCGCGGGGATGCCGCGCATAGCACGGCTGCTTTGTGCCCCGCTCACCTGCTCACGGCGTGGCTGTCTTAGGACAGGCTTTGTTCCACAGCAGGGCACGCAGGAGGGGTGGGTGCATGGAGCACAGGATGGGGACAGCGAAAGCTCTTGGGGAATATGGAGTCAGGGAGCATCTTTGGCCGGCAGATTTGGTGAGCCCAGGATCATGTGTTGGACGGTCTGAGAAAGGATCCGGGCTGGCTTTGAAAATAATCTCCTTCTCTGTTTGTTACAGCATGCTGATGTGTCTGAAGAACTTTGGTTTACCCCAAAATGGGCCACGAAACCAGGCTTCACAGGCTGCTTTAACACCCTCCCACTCATGGTACTGTGGAGTTCTCTGCAGGGAGAAAAATTGGGCCAGATCCCACACTGGAGTCCCCAAGCCATAGACAAGGATACAGCCAGTGTAGCCACAAGCAGGACTAGAATAGACTCCTGTCTGCTTCGTTTCTGAGTCTTCCAGCAGTGTAAAGTCCCCATGGGACCTCTCTCCCTCTCTTCTCTCAGCTGCATGATCATGACTGCTCTCATGGGACCTGTGTCCTTCCAGCTGGCTTGGGATGGGAAGGGTAGGTGGACATTCTGCTGGAGAGAGCTGCAAGAGCCATTACAGCAGGAACAAATCACAGGGCTGGCCAAGATCAGCTCCTGGTCAGGAAAGATGGAAAAGGACTTGGCACTGGAGCCAGTGGAACTCAACCCCTACTTGTGCCCTGTAGATGGACAGGCTCGGGGAAGCCTTGAGTGTCCAAGCAGTGCCACAGATGTGTCCACACCACCTTCTCAGGGGGCCCTTCCTCAGCAAATGCAGCCAGAGGCAATTCCTAGATTCACAACTGGGGCAGATGTCAAAACCCTGAAGGGCTTTAGAGCAGCTGAGCTCCCATACGAAGATCTGAGCACCCTTTTGACCTTCCCTGAACAGATCAGAGCCAAGTTTTCCCTTGCATTCAGTGACTTGTAAAGACTGAATGCCCTAAAATCAATGTTACTAGTGGGAACATGGAAATTAATTGTGTCAATCTATCACTCATCTTGCCCTATTACATTCAGTGATTAGAACTTGGCCTCAAACACATGAACAAAGTGTCTTCTGTGACAGGTAACTGCTGCACGGGGGATGGCAGTGAGTGCCTTGGAGTGGCCAGAAGCAGAGAACAAAGGAAAAGTTTGGGTCCAGCACTGTTTGTGTTGGTTTTGGGGTTTTTAGTGCAATGCAATGCTTCCCTTGCTTGAGTGTAGTTTGGTCAGTGTTACATCTTGGGAACAAAGGATTAAGTAAAAAAAATAAAGTTTGCAGAAGTCTGGGTTGCAAAGGAAGCAAAGTCTTCAGGACATATTCCCATCTTGCCCCTCCTGATGGGCTTGCAGAAATTTGCTTAGTAAGGACTTGTGAAATGGTAAAGTTAGAAAAAAAAGTAAAACAACAGGAAACCATCAGTAGTGGGGAGTACATGGAGAAGGCTGGCATTCTGTTCTGGGCTGCCTTGGAGCAGTGCTAAGGAATGACACACCAGCTTGGTTGGTCATCTCCAGGTACACCCTGGGGCCGGAGGGGGACACTTGCAGGGCTGCTTAAAGGTATCATGCAGTGACCTTCCAAAAAACTGTCCAGGGACGGGCTGCTGGAAGGTGTGAACAACACCAGTGCTGTGGGAATTCCTCCATGTCCAGCTGTCACATCACCCTACCCCAAGCCTGGCCTCGGGGAGCAGATGGTGTTGATGGTGACCTGTCTGCCTCACCTCCATCCCCGGCCAGCCCGGGGGCTGCTGGCACGGTCAGCTGGCAGTGGTGGCTGTGAAACAGCTGAGGTGCCTGGTGGCTGGAGGGGAGACGTGACTGAGCTGGCTGCAGGAGAGCCCAGCTGGGTTGCCATAAACATCTACGGGAGCACAGAGCTTGCATTTGGGCTGAAATGACTCCACTGGCTGTGGCTTTAAGTTCAATTCCTGCCCAGCTTATCTTTAGACCAGCTATAGTGAGGAAATTACAGCTTTGCTGTGCACGCGACATGCCTGAACAGCTTCCACCTGCCCCAGAGCTGCACAGCTTGGTCCAAGTAAAAAGCTGCTTCCCACCTGAGGTTACTGCTGAACTCCTGGCACCCCCAGGTCTCTTGGGGCAAGTTGCTGTTGGCCTGGGGCTACCTGAAGGTGGTAGAGCTCCTCTACCCCTCCTTGGGAAGAAGAAATCAGCTTCCCACTGCACACTCACTGAGTGGTTGGTGTTGTTCAGCAGCTCTGGGGGTTCACCTGCCTTCTCCATGGCAATCAGAGGGTTACATCTTGGGGCAGCAGGGCAGCTTGGAAATTTGCTGATAGCCCTGATGCAAGGCTCATTTCACTGGTGTTTCTCATATAAGAGCCTGGGGAAGAAGGAAAAGCCTTCCTACCCTACATCAACATCCCCATGTGCTCCCTGTTGCCCTCCAGCATGGCCAGAATCCACAAAATAAAGCTGAATTTGGGATGGGGGAGAACAAGTTATTCCAGGCAGAATCAGGCCTGTGGGATCTGTGTTGGTTAGGCTGAACAGGCTGATCAGTCTGAAAACCTCAGGAAAACACCTGGATGGGGATATCAAGGCAAGTCCCTGGAGTGGGTGGCATAGCCATGCTGTAGCTCAGTTTTACACTCATCACTTTTCCAAGGGGAACCTTATCAAATCAACCAGGACAAGATTCAAGATGCATAAATCATGCAGGCTCTGGGGGTGCTGGACACCTGTACAGCTTTGTGAATCCATGTCTGAATTTCCTTCTGCAAAATGAGGAGAAGAGGATTTCCCCCTGATTCCTCCTGATTCCTCCTCATTCAGGTTGTCCATCAGAGGGCAGAAATATTGCCCATGGCCACCAACCCTTTCAAAGGTTGCAGGGCTGATACCAAACCTGTCTGTGCTTTTCTGTGCCACTGACATCTGTGTTCACCAAAAGCTTTCCATGGGCTGTGCGCAGGCACGGAGCCCAGCACATCTCTGTCCCAGCTGGTGGGAAGGGGACAGAGGGCCCAGGAGCATTTTCCACATCAAAAATAAGTTAATTTGTGTGTAGAAATTTGGAAGGGCACCTCAGTGGGAAAGAAGGGGAGAAATTACAGCCTCCTACCCCATGTCCTTGTGCAAGGCTGGGTGGGTTTTGTGCTTGCCCAGCCCACACTGATTATCCTCCAGTAGCCAAGGCTGGGATGCTCTCCTGGTGCTGCCATTTGGGAGCTTCCCCAAGCCTTTTTCTGTGCTCTCTCACTCCCCATAGCAAGAAAAAGGAGGTGAGGAACACAAACCAGGAGAGAGAATCTGACACCTGTGAAAGTGCAGAGCTGGGGAGTCCTGCCCTGTGATCATCCCCTGAGCTGGGAGGCTCTGGGAAGATATTTCCACCTCCTCATAGGCACTCAGCTCTGGGTCTGACTGTGGGTTTGGTGCACTGCTGAAGAACTGGTGTTGTGTCATTCCATGGCTCTCCCAGCCTCCCTGTGCCACGAGGACAGGACAGCAGCCCTCCCTCCCAGGGGACCTCTGCCACAGAGGTGGCTGCAGCTTCTCTGTACCCACATGTCCCCTTCCTCCCTCTCCTTCATTAAGGCACCGATCTCTTCCCAATAACAAGGGGGCTTCTGTTCGACAAAACCTGCCAATTAGTCATTCTGGCTGGGTATAAACGTGGCACTTGAACAGCTGAGGGGACGGCGGGCAGTCCTGCCCCTTCTCGCGGCGTTGCCAAGCTTGCCATTAACACAATGTGACAACTAATCTCTCTATAGCATCTGACTGAGCAATTTTAATTAATAGCTCTGTACGCTCGCACACACCCCCCACCCCCTCCTCTCCACACAGGTACTGCGTGCCTTTAAAGCTCCTTCCCTGGCACTGCAGCCTGCCCGGACAAAAGGAGGAAAAAACCTCCTTCTGCCCCAGTCAGCGCAGAAATGCTGCTTGTTTGGGGCTGTGACCCTTGGATTGAACAGGAGCCCCCCATTCCCTGTCCCCTCTGTGGGGTTGAGGACCTCAATAAATGTGGTGGCTCTGGGGCAGAGGTGTTTTCTCAGCTCTGCTGGTGGTTGGGGCATCCCTGTGGTGGCCTGTGGGAGGTGAGGGGCTGGCAGGGCTGAGCCAGCTCCTTGGCCTGGATGTGGGGGAGTCGGAAGGCATTGAAGGGGGCATTTGTGCAGCTCCTCCAAAAAAGGCTTTATTCAAGTGCTGGATAACATCAGGAAAAAAAAAAATCCTATTTCCATGGCCAGGTTCTCCCCTGATGTGAACAGCCACGTCTTGGCAGATGGCTGCTGTTGAGGCCTCTGTGGTTTCAGTGCAGAGGTGTCCTGGTTTGTTTTAGGACAACTGAGAGGGCTCATCCATGGTGATCTTGAATGCTGCTTTCGGCAAATATTAGCTTGAGGAGGCCTGTTTGGGGCCGTGACTCTCGGTGGTGTGACCATCACCATGGTTGCAGCAGGAGCAAGGCCACCCCCCCAGCATGGCCAGGAGCCCAGAGAAGCTGCTCTGGGCTGTGTGGGTCCCTGCAGCGGGAGCAGCACACGAATTCCCCCGAGGAGAAGGGGGAAATCATTGTGGTTAGAAAGACAGCTCGACCTTCCTGGTGAAAGTGGCAGAAAAAGCTGGGCACAGCAGAAGGTGCAAAGGCTGGCAGAGTGCAGGGGGGTGGAGTGTCCCCTCCCCACCCTCCCTTAATTCAATGTTTTGGTGCTTCTGATCCAGGTGTTGCTGGGTAGCCAAGGCCAAAGATGGAGTCAGGGTGGCTGGATATCGTGACAGAATTGCTCAGGCTCTTGGAGAAGAGGAATACACTGGATCATCTCCTCCCACTCTGGCACGGCACCACCACTGCCCTCCCGCAGCTCCCTCCTGCCCGGGGCTGCACAGTGCCCTTCCTTCAGGGCACCACAGACTGTCCTCAGAGGGGGTGGAAAAGCACCACGGGGTGCTCAGGCTTGGGAGGGCACCCCCGCTTTCTCCGGGTTCTCATTGCCATGGCATGTCTGGGGGGTCTGGCACAGCCACCTGGGCAGAACAGCTGCAGGGTGTGTGACCCTCTGGGGTGCTGGGAGCCTGCGGCCTCCAACAGTGGCTCCCCTCACCTGGTGATGCTCCTGCCAGATCTGGCCTGCTGGAGATGCTCAAGCACTTTGATCCTTAGGTAATAAATGGCAGAGAACCCTTGCTGTCAATAGTGGGCTCAACTCTTGCCATACTGTTGGGGAACTTTTCTCTGGCTGGGAATATCTGTCCATCCTGGAAGTGTTGCTCATTCTGGACAAATGCAGGGGCTTGTGCTTTGCTTTGCTCTTGTGAAAAGCACAGGGTTATGTTTCCAGATCTGTCTCCTGCCCTGCAAAGACAGCAGGTGTGTGGGATATGGGAGAAGTGTGTAGCAGCCCCTTTCCTGGAGATGGGATCTGGAAGGGATTGACCAACCAGTCCCATCCAAGCTTGGGCCTGTCCTTTCTGACTTGTTCCTTGCTGGCGACTTAGGTTTCTCTTGGTCCCTTTCCTGCCTTGGAGGCTGCCCAGGCAATATCCCAGAGCTCTGGCTGCCCTTGCTGGGGCCTTGCCTTGGCAGGGAGTGCATCCTGGCACTGCCCAAGATCACCCAAGCTCAGCCCCCTGGACACCCCAAGCACAGCACCAGCCTGTCCCCCTGTCCTGGGACATGGCCCTGCCAGGACCACCGAGGCTGTGGTGCTGCACAGAGCCACGAGAGCTTTCCTCCATCCAGCCCACCCTCCTGACAGACACATCACCCGCTGGGATGCTCAGGAACCACCTCAGCCGGGCAGCTGGCCAGCACAGCCACCCATCCTCACCCCGGGAAACACGAGGAGGACCGGCCATGCCCACACCCAGCCCTGGGGAGAGCATCTCCTCCCCGCGGTGGGGACCGAGGGGATGTGTTTGGGATCTGTGCAGGCGCCGGTGCCCCCAGCCCGCCCGGCACGGCGGTGGCCGGCGGCAGCGGGCTCTGCCCCATCTGCCCGCACGGCAGCGCGGCGGGGAGCTAATGAGAAGCAAGGTGAGAGGCAGGAGACAGCCTGACAACTCTTCTGGCTCCGCAAGCTGCCGGTGGAGCGCGGGCAGCAGAAGGACGGCACCTGCACCCCCCCCTGCCCGGCATCTCCAGCCTCATAATGAGGTTATTACTGGCCCGCTGCTTGACGGCCGGCACCAGCATCTCTCGCCTCCTCGCCCTCCCAATTCCCACTTGTGGCTGCGGGAGCAGCGAGGCAGCGAGGAAGGGGTGGCCCTGCCCTCACGCTTGGGTTTGGCCCGGGTTTTGGTGGGAGGGAGGGAGGGAGGGATGGTTTTGACCTTGCTCGCAGAGGCTGCGGCGCTGCCGTGCTCGCCGCCTGTCCGTCCCTGTTATTATCTCTTGAAGGCTGCTGGCCTGTCGCAGCCTGGTTTGACAGGGGGAGAGGTCTCAGAGATAATTAAGTTCCTACAAGTGTCGTGAAAATGGGCAGCGATGTGGTGAGGGCTTCTGCGGGAGGAAGGCTGAGCCAGGAAAGAGCGGCTGCCCTGTTTGTGGGAAGCACTTCCTGGGACCGGGATGGGGACATCGGGAATGGTGCTGAACAGGGATTTCCCCCACTCTGGGTCTGCTGGGGAAAAGGACGGGATTTTACACAGTATGCCCAGGAACAGCGAGATCCCAAAAGGGAACTCGCATGTGGATAACGAAGGGACACGAGCTCCTTAAAAATTCCTTAAGGATAAAAAGCCCATCTGTGTTTGTGCCAGCTACCAGGGCAGCGTGGTGTGTGCAAGTTGTGCCTCTCTCCCTGCCTGCAGAGCACCGGTTCAGAGGCTCCAAGCACTTGCCATCGTCCCACCTCCACTAAGAGCAGCTGCAAGCGGCTCTGCTGAGCCAATCACCCCCAGCACGCTATTAATGATTGTATTAATTACTAATGCAGCCTGAGAAACGCGTGTGCCACCAGACTCCTCCGACATCCGAAGGTTTGCGAGGCAGGACACGAAAGGGCTGCCGCTCGCCTCCTCCCTCACCATAAGGGACGGGCTGGGAGGGACAGGCAGGTGCCACCGCTGAGTGTCCCTGACCCCGCAGTGACCGTGGGGACACAGTCCCGGGCACCCACGGAGCGCCTTGGCAGGAGCTGCCCGTGGCCGGGCTGGCGAGCAGGGAGCGGCCGGCGTTTGCCCGCTCGGAGCAGCTGGCGCGGATGTCGCAGCCGATCACGTCGGGGAAGGAGGTGAGCGGCAAAGCGGTGACACGGCGGTGACACCTCGCTGACGGTGCCCTGCTGGCGAGGGGCAGATGTGGAGGCCGACACACGTTCGCCGCCGCCGCCACGCCGCTAATTAATCACCTCGGCCGCAGCGCTCTGGCCCGCCGGGGGCGCAGGGTGGCACCGCCCGCGTGGCAGCGGGTGTTTGTCGCCGTGCTGTCCCTTTGAGCCACGTCCGCGGCACGGTGGGTCACTCTGCCAGCAGGACTTACTGCAGGCAGGTTTCGGCTAGTGCATGGAAGAGGCTGGAAAAGCTTCGTTCTCCCCCCTGACGCAGACACAGCCACCCTCTGAATCAGTGGGATCGTTCCTGGGCACCCTTGAGGCCCCGGCTGCACCCCGGGGGACAGGGACACACAGTGCCTGTGCTTGCAGCTGTGAGGGGTTCAGACAGGCAGGAAAGGGGAATTCCCTTCCCCTTGGAAAGATCTGCACCTTCTTAATTACACAGAGAGCAGGGCTTATTTTCCTTTGGGGGTGTTGTCCTGTTAGCTCTGGCACAGCCATGAGCTGCTGCTCCAATCCAGCTCACCAACCAAGAACCTCGAGCACCCACCCAGGCTGCTTTTGCTCAATTTCCCTGCTAGCCAGATGAAAAAAAACCCAAGTGGAGAGTGTCACAATTTTGCTGAAACATGAATTTTTTTTTTTTTTTTTTCTGGGAATATCTGACTGAAATTCCTGACCAGGAGTATCTTGTGGGGTCATTCCAGCCCCATTTTGCCTTCACAGCCTGTTCCCGAGGGGGCAGTGGTGTTGGGAAGCGGGGGAAGGATCCCCCTCCTGTTTACTCCAGCTTTCCACCAAATTGAAGCAGGAGATTCTGCAGCAAAGCCCGGTGGTGACCTGGCTTCAGGAAGGGAGGACGAGGACGCAGCCATCACCTTTGGGAACGCCCTTGAGCCGGGTCACAATCCATCCCCAAAGCACCACAGTGCCTGGGCAGCCCCGGCGTGTCCCCGGGGGCTGGGGACAGCAGCTGGGGACCCCAAAACGGGCTGGAGACCTCTCTGGGGCCTCTGCAGGGCTGCCCTGCTCCTCTCTGCAGGCAGAAGCCTCCATCTGGTGGCCGAGTCCCGAACGACAGACTGGGGACAAGGAGAGCTGGCACTAGGGGCCGTGCCCTCACCTGCGGGCCAGGGGAGGAGCCCCCCAGCCCCGTTACTCATCACTGACCACAGAACTACCTTTCCCCCACTGCAAATTCACGGAGCCCCCCCGAAACGGGGCGGGTATTTTAATTTATCACTCTTAATCTCTTCTCTCCGTGCATTATTGCAGTAGTCAAAAGTTTCCCAGAAGGTTACAAGGCTTTATCTATGAATTTTTTTTTCCTCCCGATTTTTGTTTCTGAAGCTGGGCTCTAGGCAACCAAGGAGGCAGCAGGGTAAAATTAGGCAGTGGGGCATCCTTGGGGTGCTGGTCCATGGCTGAGGAATGAGAGAAGGAACCCCCACCAGCCCTGGTTTCCCATCCCCTTGGGCTTGGGGCATGATTTACCCATCCTGTTCACCAGCCTGGTGTCCTGTAACATTCCTGCTCTCTCATCCCTCAAACATGGAGGGAGTGGGATGCTAACCCTGCTCAGCCCGAGGTGAGGAAAGCCTGTGTACCTCAGTTTCCCTATTTCAAATGAGCTTGTTCTGCCTTTGCTTCCCTCCCAGCCTGACCCTCCCCTTTAATCAAGACAGGGACCAGCCCTGCCTCACAGCATCCAGCAGGTTTTTCACCTAAAACCTTCAGCTCACTTCCCTAATGAGGGAAACGTGCAAACCGACAGCATTTCCCTCCAACTTCTTTCTTCCCACTTCTCAAAAATTAAGATCTTATTTCAGCATCAGCGGAAGATTATTACTTTATTTTCCCATTTCAGAAATTCCACGGGGAATGTCAAGAAAAATGGAAATATTTGCAAGACACCCCACAGGACAGAGAACTGGGTTGTGAGGAGCTTTCATCTGGTGCAGCCTTCGCTTCCTGCCCTGTGGGATAAAAGTCCCAGCAGAAGTGACAGAGACTCATATATTCTGCAGAACAATTTAGTTCTTTCTGGAAAAAAATCTGGTTGTTCCCTGAAGTGGGACTGAGAGCTGGGTGTGATGCGGGGTAAAGAAAGTTTCTGCGAATGTCTGTCTCTTAATTAATATTAATACCTCTCCAGCTTTTTATCTCTGCTTTAAATAAAAAGAATCCAGCTATGGCAGAGTTCCCACCACATTAAGAAACCCATGAAAATGGAGTGATGGATGCTTTGGAAGATGGTTCTCATTAATGTCTAATCCTTCCCATCAGCCCCACTTGTCCCTGACACTTGGAGCTTGTTAACCATTTTTTTGCAATGGTTTTCAGGGATTTCTGGACCTGGGGAGGGTGGAAATGGCACAGCCTCCTTCCCTTGCCTTCAGGTGACAGTGCAAACAACAGCAGGAAAAAGTGGTTTCTGTTTTGGGTGCCACTGGCTGCCACTCTTTCCAGCTATCTGGCCCAGCTTTATTCCAAAAAAAGCCTCTCCCAGGCAAAGCCAGAGCTTACTGGAGGTAAAATATTTCTGTTTCTCTATAATTTTATTTGTGCTAATCATTTTAAAGGCCGTGTGAGCAGCAATTGTTTCTGGGTGCAGAACCTTGTGGGGCTGGGGAATTCAGGGCCCCCTCTTGCTGCCCTGCTGTTGTCAAGGGCAATCAGTGTGGGGACCTTTTGGGAAGTGTGAATAAGTAAGCAACTTCCCTTCCTTTTTTTGAAATAAGATCACTTTAGTGCTTGTGGAAAATACAAAAGGTTTTGAGGCGAGAAGGAAACAAGAAGTGGGTTTGGTCTCCATGGGGTTACAGCTGGAAAATCCAGTGAAAGGGCATTTTTTCTGGGCACAGATATGCCACGGAAGCACTTTGCCAGAGGAAAGCTTCTTCTGCTCATCCCTGGTGGTTTTGGCAGCTCCTTACCACCATCCACCTCTGCAGTGGGCACCTGCTTATTGCAGTGCTGACAGTGAAAATTTCCTACACTGAGCACTGCATTTCCTAATTTATATCCAGGTTTCAGTGCTAATTGGGGACGTGTCTCGGTGGCTGGTGACACCAGGAGAAGGCTGCCCGTCTTTCTGCTCCCAGCCTCTCTGGGTGTCCTCACAGGGAGCTCACAGAGCCCTGCCAAGCCAGTCACTCCGGGGAAAACGGGTCTCTGATCCTGCTCGTGGTGCTGCATTTAAAATCCCTGCTGGGAGCAGCTCACTCAGTTCTCAAACAACGCGGAGCTTCTGCAGCCAGCCCAGCCTTGTGGGATGAGCAGCTGTTGGTCTTCCTGGACCAGAAAAGCCACCCAAACCCACAAGAATCGCTACTCACAGTCGCATAAACTGCGTTTGGGCTGAGAAGGATGGGGTGAAGTGTTTTTTTCCGCAGCTAAATGGTGCAGCAGGACTTGCAGGCGGGGGGATGCGCAGCCCCTTGGAGTGGCCGCTTCTCCCTGCTTTCCACTAGAGGTAGCTGGAGCCCCGCACATCCCGCCCGGCAGCCCTGGGAATTCGACACTCCCAACCCTAAATCGGCGGCGGTAGAAGTGATTAACCTGCCATGAAAGGCAAATATCCCAGCGCAGGAGGGGCTCGGTCTGCCGCTCTCCCTCCCCGGCGCGGCTCCTCTCGCATGCCCTGCACCTCCAGAGCTGCCTCAGCGCTTTCTGGGTGTAAAACCCCGCAGTTTGGGGGCTTTTGGAAAAGCCGAGGCAGACACACCCCCCCCGCCGCTACTGCAGTTCATCACGCGGCTCCGCAGCCTTGGGGACAGATGTCTGAGACTCTGTGGAAGGGAAGAGTAAACTGCTTGGAGCTGTTCGTTCTGCAGAGGAGGAACAGCAGAGAAGTTTGGTGGTTTAAGGCCCTTTTTTTCTTTTTTTTTTTTTTCCCCCTTTTTCCCCCCCTCTTTTTTGCCCTTGTAGTGGGTTTAAGATGTATATTGCCAGCTGCTGTTTATGGAAGGCATCACCCATCCAGCCCGGGTGGGTGATGGGGTGCTTGGGGGGCTGTTGTCTCCAGCTGCTGGGACCCTTCTGGCTGATCCCCGGGGAAAAATGTCTTTTTTGAGGGTCTTTTATTTGGAGGAGAAGGAGTATAACAAATAGAGCAGGTACTGCCAGGGAGTTGCAATAAGCCTGCAAAGCAAGAAGGGAAAGAAGGTCAGAAGGAGTGAGGATTATCTGCCTTCCCCATTCCCAAAGGGATTTTAGCCCTGACTTTTAATAACAGCCAGGAAAGAGACAGACTTCGTGCTTACCCAGAGGAAAAGGCCCTGATAGCAGAAAGGATCAACTAGGAAAAGCCCTTTTATCTTGCTTTGCCATCCTTGCAGACACTGCTGTTCCAGGGGCTGCCTGGACACTCTGCAGTGAGTGGGGGTCCTGGCTGGCAGAGGGAATGCTCATGTCACCAGTCTGGCCATGACCTGCTGGGGGTGATGGTGTGACTCCCTTCGACGAGGTCACTGGCACAGTGTGACACGAGAGGTTCATGCAGGGGATGGAGGGAGAGCCCTCGGGCCCCTCTCTGTGGCCACCACATTGCCCACTCCAGGCATGTGAACCTGTGTGTGCCCAAACAAGTGGGTTCCCCATGGTATTGGGGAAGATGAAATTTGGTTTGCATGGCTGGGACCATTTGCAGCTCCCCAAAGGTGTCCCAAGCCTGCAGCACACCACATACAAGGAGTTCCTGATGGTGTTTCCCTGATGGCACTTTGCTACATCATCTTTTTTGGTCAGGCCTTCTGGCCACCCCGTGTCCCTCTTTTTTGGCCAAAGCCACCTCAGTGCTCCAGGCAGGGAGAGACCGATGAGTGGAGAGGAGCTGGGGAGCTGCCCGGGGCCTGGCACCTGCTGGTGTTTCAGTTTCCTAAACTGCTTAAAGATGGTCTCAAAACCTACCTTGGCTCCTTCTCCAGAGGGTTTGCCAGGTGGGCACCGTTTGGGAGCAGTGGAGCTCTCACCCAGCCCTGCAGGACGAGGACGGGCAGGCACCAGGCAGCTTTGACAGATGGAGACTGTTAATATTGAACACATAATTACGCTGGCCAAGGCCGAGAGTCCTTCCCTGTGTGGAGGGCATCAATATTAAGGGGAGTTACTAAATGTATCTCAGAGGTGAACTCAAAGGCGTTTGGGAGGTCCAGGGCTGAGTTTTGGGACTCTGCTGTGCCGTGGCTGGCTGAATCGGAGAAGGTTCTTGCTGGCAGAGAAGACAATCTGCCTTCCCTGAGCCCCTCAAGATGTCCCCATGTTTGACACTTAACAGAGGAGACAGGCACGGCCACCCTGTGCTCAGCCTTTCTGAGACCAGGGGATCAGCCTAAAATGCTTGTTTTTAAACGCTGCATGCCATAAGTGAATCGAGCTAATTAAAATAAATCCTCCCAAGGTTGTGACTTTTAGGGTGCTTGGCTTTCCTCCAAGGCAGCTGGAAACTTTGTCATTGTTGTTTTCTGACACCTAAGCTGGGGCTTTAAAAGGCACTTTGGGTGCCTTGGGGGACCTGGATTTTGTGCTGGGAGGTCCCAGGTCCCTAGTGAGAACTTTTTTTATATTTATGGAGGAAAAGGAGTAATTTCTCTCAATCAAAAATGAATGAAAACCTGAAAAATCTCTACCACGTTTTATTTATTGCCTCATCTATTAAAATAGCCACATACCTATTCAAGTGTGGGGGCTGTACTTCATCTTACCTTTCCCATGAGTCACGGAATACTTTTTTTCTTTTTTCGGGGAGAAGATATTGCTGAGTTTCTCGCAAAGGCAAAATGTCCTGGAGGGTGCCAAGGGCACGACTTGTCATTGCAGCAGCTGAGCAGCACCATCCTCCTCCTGACACTGGCATCCTGCAGCCCTGGCCAATGCCAACCTCATGGACCATTCCCATCCCTGCTGCCGAGATGAATCCAGGGTTTTCCTGACCTCTAGACCACTGCTGGTGAGTGTGGGTTGGGTTAGAGAGGGCAGAGATCCTCTGGGGTCCCTGAGACATCAGCAGGTGTGTCTGCACTGAACCTCTGGCTGGGCCGATGGGCTGGTTCTGGCAGGTTGGGACATTTGTGCCCGTGTTTCTGTGCTGTGGCACTGCAGACACACACACACAGCCTCCTGTGCCCTTCCTGCTTTGCATTCAGTGAAACTGCTCGTGCTAAACACAGTCTCAGAATTTCTGCTAAAGCAGCCCAGCGCAGCAGCTGATCTGTTTGTGCTGGAAGGGACACTCTTTGCTGTTTGAACACTAGGTGCCCCAAAATATGTTAATTCAAGCCCCAGAACACCAACCCCCTCCACTCCTTTTCTCGCCTTGTCTCACACTGAATTGCAAACTCACAGCAGGGGAGGAAATTGAACCTGCTTCCCATGGTCATACCCCTGAATGTGACTTTACCCAGGACTTAGCCACACACCTCTGCTGCAGCCTGGGCTCTCCCACTGTCCCCAGGAGCCATCACACCCAGCAGATGTCACAGCCTTGTGGGCACCTGCCGAAAAATCCCATGCTGGGAGCTGAACCAGGAAACCTGGCAGTGTTCAATGCAGTGGGAACAAGGAGGGGCAGCCCCCCGGGTTCCTTCCATAGGAATTCCCTGGGATGCTCTGCCAGGGCTCACCTTCCCACCCCTCAGCACAAATTGGCAGGGACACCTCGGTGAGGGCGACCAGCAGATTTGCTCTGGAATAAACTTTATTAGAAATTATCCATAATATTGCAAATTCTGTTTGCCAGACTTGATGATATCCAGGGTCTTTTCTGTGTACAGTGCCAGTTTCACCACAGCTGCGAAGGCCCTGTGAAACTTCAGGGAACCTGTACCTTTTCCTAAAATATGGGCCTAGTTCTAACTTTCTATATTTTCTTTAGTATGTTTTCTTGGTGTGAATCAAGCTGAGGACAGCTTTGGCCACAGGCATGGCTCAGGACTGCCGGAGCCAGCGAGCAAGTGGGGCTCTCCCAGGGCTGAAGGAGAGCCAGGGTCTCACTCACTCATGGAGACTTTTTACTCCTTGGAGTATGTCGGCAGGGGAGGCAAAAATCACCACTTTGTTGATATTTTTGTCATCCCTTCAGCTTGGGCTTGATGAAGGGCCCAGCACAGTGAGATGGGCAGAACTTTCTCCTGCTGTGGGTATTTTTCTGTGGGAGCCCCACTCTGGCCCCAAAAGCCTCACTTTTCTTCCCCCCACACAACCTTCCTACCCATTCCCTACCATGGCTCAGAAAAATGCTTTATTTATACGCATTTAGCTGCTTGCCTTCTCCCTAATTGAAATCATTAACCTTCTCGCTTAATAAAGAAGAGCACCGGGGGGAGGAGGGGGGTTGCCAGGGCTGGCAGACCCCCCCACTCTCGGGCTGCTCCGCTGACTCCCTCCACCGGCTCAGAAACGTGATTTTGAATTTGGCCACCGGGAGCTAAAAAAAAAAAGGGAAAAAACAAAAAAAAAAAGAAAAAAAAACCTGAACAACTGCGCCGTGGATCGGGGGGCTGGCGGGGGGCGGCTCCCCGGGCCCCGGGGCCGCGGCGGGGCTGACGCCAGCGTTTCATCTCGGCGGAGAAGTCATCGGCTGTGACCACGGGGAGGGCTTTGCCCGCCAGGTCCCACTTTGCTCCCCTATATTTAGCCCATTATGAATATGGAAGAGCGTTGAAAATGATTCGCGCAGACATCCCTCTGTCCAGCCGAATAACATCAAAGGCGGGAGCGCGGACTGGGAGCCGCTCGCCCTGACAGGGGCGCCGGCCCCGCCCGGCCTCGTGGGGCGCGGAGCGGGGTCCCTGCGCGGGGGGAAAGCCGCGCTGCTGGCTGCAGGGCCCCCACTGCGGCTGTTTGTGGGGTGCTTTGGGTGGGATGCCGGCCGGGTGGAGCTCCCCCCCGCCGCAGAGCGCGGAGCGGGCGCCCGCGGTCGCAGCTGGCGTGGCAAGGGGCACAGCTGCGCGCTGCAAGGGCACGGCGGCCCGGGCCCTCCCTGCCACCAGCCCGCACCCCCGGCAGCTGGGCACGGCCCCCGCGAAGGGCCAGGCAGCCTGGGATGCGCTGCTGCCCGCTCCGTCCCCTGCTCTCCAGCGCCGGGGACAGGGATGCTGCGGTCCCGCCGGGTTCGCCGATGCCGCGGTGTCCCCGCTCCGCTGCGGCACCGAACACGTGCTGAGCGTCCCCGGCAGCACGGGGCTGCTCCTCGGCCCTGCTCAGCCGGCCTGCCCCAAGCACCCAACACCTTTTCCCAGGTCGGGACACTCTGCCCCCCTTCTGGGAGCCCAAACTTGCGCCAAAAGCAAGATCGGCACCTCTGCACCCACTGCTTTCCTCTCCTTTTGCAAGGAGCGCCGCTCCATCCCAAAAGCTGGGAACCCATGGGGAGGGGACATGGGGGGCACACCCCCTCCCGTCAGAGCCCCCCAGCTTGGCTGGGCGGTGTTGGGGTTTGAAGAGCACTTTGTGCAAAAGATTACGGTCGCTTTTGGGCATAGCAGAAAAGAGGGAAAACAGCTTTACTCAAGCCGTTAATGAAATGTCATTTGCAATTCGCTTCCATCGCCGTCACGTGGCGGATCTGCAGCACCCCCGGGTTGCACCGGCTCACACAGGGGGGGTGTTACTTTGGAAGGGGTTTTGGGAAGGGGGGGACACGCACAAAAGCATCAAAACACGACTGCCCCTTCCCCAGAGCTCGGGGGGCTCTGTTTGCCGCGGGTGCTGTGGCCAGGTGAGGTGGCTCAGCCTCCCCTCTGAGCTCAGGGGACAAGAAGTGGGTCAGCAGAGACCTGGCAGAGGGACACACCTTTTCTGTGGGGTCTGGCTCCAGAAACCTCCCTGGATTTTATTTTTCCACTTCTCTCATCACGTGTCTATATCCCTCATATTTCTCATGGGCAGCCAGCAGAGTCCAGCTGCCTTCTCGACCCCTGCAAGGCTCAGTGATGCAGCTCAGACCCTCTTTTCCATCCTCCCGCCTCTACTTGCCCCCTCTCCCCTCCTCCACCCCTTCCCAATTTCTGAGTGATCCTCTGCAGTCGTGAGCAGGTTTAACTAATCTTTCTGTCAGTGGGGTACTTTATGGAAATTGAAAACTAATTAACGTTCATCTCAGCAGCTAATCGCATAAAAGCCCCACTGCCTGGGCCTCCCTGGTCTTAAAATAATAACGGCACAGGAGCAGGGAATATCTTGATGAAGCCCACCAGGATGGCATGTTCCCAAGGACAGAGCATTCGGGATGCCCCTGAAAACGCCACAGCCAGGGATGGGTCACCTTTTGCTGGTGCTGGACCTGGCTCCTGAATCCATCCTACAGCCCTTCCCTCTGCCCAAGAGGTGGGCAAAGGGTGTTCTGGGGAAGTTTGGGGCCAGGGGGTGGTGTGGGACTGGGGCTGGCAGGGTGATGGAGCCGCGTGGTCAAAGCTGCTCCCGCTCGCAGTGACTCATTCGGCTTTAATTGCTCCCTGAAGTGGCGGGCTGCTGGCGGCACCGCATCAGAGATGTCACGTTATAGTCATGCGTGAAGAGCTAATGGTCAAGGGTGACACCACCAACAAAACATCCTCGGGGAAGCTGTCACTGATGGGGAGGATCAGAGGGCAGGGGGAGCGGCCGTCCCGCTGCTGCCGAGGGTTGGAGAGGCAGGTGCCCGGCACAGGGGTGGTGGTGGTGGCAGCGCTCGTGGGGCTTTGTGGCCAGAAAATCCTCCTGCCCCAGCAGGGGCAGTGCAGGCAGGGCCTGAGCTGGGGGTGCTGGTCCATCTCAGAAGCCCTGGAGAGGATTTCCTTTGGCTTTGGAGCTTTACTCTGGCATGGGTTGGGAGGGCTCATGCTAGAGGTGTCATCAGACCGGTGTCAGCTGGGCTCTGCAGTCCCCTGTGCCAAAGGGAGGCAGCCCGGGGTGATAAAATGGGATGTGCGGGTGGATCTTGGCTGTGCAGCCATGGGGATACCAACCTGCCCCTCTGCGTGTCTGTGCCCTCCTGTGCCCTGGCCAGGATGCTGCTGGGCACCTACCAAGAGTTGAAGGGAAGACCTGGGTGAGATCCCAACCTGACCAGTCCAAGTGAAGTGGTTTGGCTGCAACCAACTGTGGGGTTGCTTTTTTGGGTGCTGCCAACAGCCCAGGCCCCAGCACCCCCGTTCTCTGACTGCACAGCACCCAGAGAGGCACAGTGCAAGGTGCCCTGTCCAGATGCTCCTGTCCCCAGGGGCCACAGCAGGACACACAGGCTGTTCCTCTGCTCTGCAGCAGTGCCAGCCTGGTCCTGGTTTGCATTTGGCTCCATGCTCCAGTTTCCATCTGCTCCCCATGGCCTTGCTGCTGGGCACAGCAGCTCTCCCCACGCTGCTTCTCCAGGGGATGGGGCATCACCTCCCTGCCCTCTGCCATCAGCAATGGTGGAGCAGGCCCGGCCGGGCCTGGGGAGCACACGGAGCAGCAGGCCCGGCCGGGCCTGGGGAGCACACGGAGCAGCAGGCCCGGCCGCAGCCGTCCCGCCGGGAAGCCAGGGAGGAAGAGTTATTGCTGCAGTCACACACCAGCTATTACCTCCCAACAAAAGGCAGCGTCTGCACAGCCGGGAGAGAGCCCGAGGACAGGCACAGCCCGGGTGACCTTCACAGGACGTGCAGCAGACAGGCCAGAGCCCTGATCTCCCCAGACAGGTAGGCCTGCAGGCGCCTCTCCACCTGGCCCAGCGCAGCGGGAGCCTCCCGGGATGCTCCCCACAAGCCTTCAGCCACTATCAGCTTCAAAGTCTCCCCAGCAGCCCCTGGCCCGGGTGGGTTTTTTATCCTCCCAGCACATGTCAAGCTTTCAGGTCTCTGAGAGGAGACAAAGGCGATGCTGTTGACGGCGCTGAGCTGCTGTGAGGTGCCAGTACCCAGCCTGGTGCTGGAGTTTGGATACATCCCTGAAAAGCATCGTTTTCCAGGCCCTGCCAGGCAGCCAGAGCTCATCAAGGAACCTTCTTGTACTCACTAGGGATGGAGACTGAGGTGATGGCACTAAAGACACAGGGGGTTGAGCTGGGGGTGTCTCACCCCGAGGCCATGGCTCAGGATCTGCTGGCTGTGTCATAGAATGACAATGGCTTGGGCTGGAAGGCACCTTAAAGATCATCTGGCTCTAAAACCCCTGCCTTGGACAGGGACACCTTCCACTATCCCAGGTTGCTCAAAGCCACATCCAACCTGGCCTTGAACACTTCCAGGGATTGAGCAGCCACAGCTTCTCTGGGCAAACCCAGGCCAGGGCCTCAGCACCCTCACAGTCAGGAATTTTTTCCTAATATCTTATGTAAACCTTCTGTCAGTTTAAACCCTTATATCGGAGTTATCCCTGGAGCCTGAAGCACCAACATGAGCAGTAGCAGCTCTGGAACACCGGGACCCTAGGATGATATTCTTGTGCTGCCTCTTGCCCCGAAAGAGAAGCTTTTTGAGGGCAGTCCTCATGCTGTGGTGAGAAACCACCTGCGGACAAGCAGAAATGTCCTCCTAGCTTGACTTCTGCTCTCTGTGTTTAAACTGGCCCAAAATTCACCTTGGGGAGGTGTTGGGGGGTGTGAGCAAGGGCAGGGAAAGCCTCATCATCCCCATATTCTGCTCCCCGCAGAGTGCTGGAGAGGACTAAGTGGCCAGGACTAACTGAAGGGGAGGGGGTGTTTGTGTCAATAAATGTCAGAAAGCAAAAAACGAGCAGGACTTTAGAGCCAATTAAGTTTGTATAATGTGAGGGAAGTGCTGGTTAAAGGCATGGCAGCAGCTGAGCTGTATATCCATTTATTTCAAGGCAGTTTTCCATGGGAGCAGAGTACACGCATGTCGTTAGCACCAAATATCTCTAATAAGGCTGTCTCCACTAATAAGCAAAAATAAGCTTAATTGTTTTGTTTTTCAGTGAGCCAGGGTGGCCCCTTGAATGCCTTTTCCTCCAGTTGGGAGGAAAATGTGTCTTGGTACAAATGTGGGAGGGTGGGTAGGGACAGCATGGCTGGATTGTCCCGTGCAGGAAAGTGCCACCAAGCTGAGGGTGACCCCAGGGGCTGCAGTGTCTGACACTGCTGATCTGGTGGGGAGGAGCTGCAGGAGCACTTTGTGAGCCCAAGCTCTGTTGGAAGCACCAGAACAGCGTTGTGACATCCAGAGGGAGATGTCAGATGCCTCCCCGGGACATGTGGGGACATCATCTCTCCCTGCCTGCAAAGAGGGGAGAGGAGGAACCACACTGAGGTGAAGGTGGCTGCAGATTGTGCCTGTCCTTCCTCATTTTCTCCTGTGCACGACCAAAAATGCTCAGGCACAGCCTTCCCAAGCCCATTATGTCCCTTCCATCAAATCCCTCCTCGCGAGGCTGCAGCAGGGCTTGTCCCACACCAGCACTGGGGCTATTGTGACATGCACAAGAGGGAGCCTGGCCCCCGAGGGTGACATCGGGACTGGCACCCCGGCACTGCTGGCACTGCTGGCACTGGCCACGCTCAGCACCCAGAGCTGCTTCATGGTGGCAGCTCCTCCAATGTTTTCCCTCCTGTATTTCCATGAAATTCCTCCCTTGGCCTCACCAGTAGAGATCCCACAGGCTCCGAGATCCAAATCTGCCCAAATCCATACAGATGTGTATATAAATACATCACAGAGATGGTTCTATTTATGCCTCCTATTGGATCCAGGGGTCACAGCTGTGCAGCTGCCAGCCCTTCAGCACAGCAGACTTTTGGAAGTGGGGGTGATTTATCAGAGGTGATTTTTCAGTCCTTGATGTCCTTGTGCTGCCTCTTGCCCCAGGAGTGAAGCTTTTTGAGGGCAATCCTCATGCTGTGGTGAGAAACCACCTGCGGACAAGCAGAAATGTCCTCCTAGCTTGACTTCTGCTCTCTGTGTTTAAACTGGCCCAAAATTCACCTCTTTGCAGTGGGCAGCTGGGAGCCCCTCCGTGCCCACCCCAGCCCCAAGCAGTGCTCCTGGCTCCCCTCACAAACCTCTCAGTCCCGGGTTAATTAATCGCCATCAAATAACCTGCGTGGCCACAGCTGGGACAGCAGCTTCACCTTCACCGCGGCTCATCCCCGCTGCAGCCCCGAAGGGGAGGGGGGACCTCGATGGGAGAGGAGGGGGGGTCTCGATGGAAGAGGAGGGGGGGTCTTCATAGGAAAGGAGAGGATCTCGATAGGAGAGGGAGATCTTGATAGAAAGGCGGGGTTTCGATAGGAAGGGGGGGTCTCAATAGGAAACAGGAGAGGGAAGGTCTTGGTAAGAGGGGAAGAATCTTGATAGAGGTGGGTTTTGATAGGAGAGAGGGTCATGAGAGAAGAGGAAGGGTCTTGAGAGGAGGGGTCTCAGTGGGGGCATCTGAATCAGAGAGGGGTTCTGGATGGGAAAGGTGGTCTGGAGAGGGGGGTCTCGATAGGAGAGGGCTCTGGGCAGGAGCAGGGTCTCACCAGCGGGGCCCTTCATGTTTAGCTGGGAAAGGTGTTCCCTGCAACAGCTGCAAAGAACGAGTTTTGGGGCTGCTTCATGGGATTTACCCAGCCAGGCTCTGGACATGCTGCAAACCACGGACACCGACCTGGGGAGCTGAAATTCCCAGTATTTTGCCGCGTCTTCCGGGGGCTTGCAGGGGTGGGGACCCTCCATAAGGTGTCCCGGTCTCGCTGGGAGAGGCTGGCAGGCAGGAAAAGCCCCGGGCTCTGCTGGAACAGATGCTTCTGTGCCATAAGAAAAGGTTAAATATTTTAATAAGCATTAGCCACATGTTGAAGGTAAAACGAGCTGCTTGCTTTCACTCTCTCTTTTTTTTTTT